>CBMN010003305.1:0-12505 GCA_000582825.1 Hordeum pubiflorum | reverse complement strand
TTTAGGAACGGAGGGAGTAGCAAACAGCCTTTCATAGGTCATGTGGTGACATCATTCGACTTAAAAAGGAACTTGGTAGTGTTTTTTGGTTGATTTGCAGTGTCCCATCTCTTTTTCTTTTGAGAAACTTTCCAGGTTATTGTTGAAAAACTGTATGCCCACTACTAGACTGGTAACATAAAATTGCCTAACTGGGAAACAGGGTCTGATATTAGTTGGTTGTAAATATATAAGTCGGGGTTATGCTTTCATAAAGTAGCTGCAGAAGCTTAAATGGTCTTCACGATCTTCTTTTAATCACTGCAGACCTGTTGCTCGCTACCTTATTTCTGCACCAAGGTGTCCATGCCAAGTTTATGATGTGTTATGACCACCATGTGTTTTGATGTTCTTTTTCATGTTCTGGACCCAATTTCAGTGTTATCACAGCCCCCCATGTTTTCTGTTATGGATCTCCTTATTGTATTATTTGTCACCTCTGCCACTGGTATCTTCTGTTTATTTTATTGTATTGTCCTTTATTGAAGCATGCATGGTATTCTTTTCTGTGTTATACTCTGAGCAGAGAAGTAAAATCTACACATTTTTAATTTGCAGTGCACACATTCGAACCTGGTCTTACCAATCAAGAGCGGGCCGCAGTCCATTCTATGTGTAGAAGGATGGGCATGATATCAAAGAGTAAAGGGTAAGTTATTTCCTAACTATAATGGATGCATTTTGCAGACTTCTTTCAGTGAAGTGCTAATCGATAACTATGTTTGATCAATCTTCTCTTCATCAATCTTCATGCTGACATATATTTGCAGTATCAAGTTACTTTTTATCTGGTGTTTGTTCTGAATTCTATTCATAACCGTAGGTATGGGGAACGACGATGCCTTTCTGTTTACAAAACTAAAAACACGCAGGGGGTTGGTAAAGAAGAAGGCCCTAGCCAACTTGGATTTTCTGAAGAAGCAAGACAGATTTTGCTAGATCTGTTTACACACTATCCTCCTGATGACGCTGAATTGAATGGCGACGTTGTCAAGAATTCTGGCGATAAGGCTGCTAAAATTCGATGGAAGACAGATAATGCCTTTTCCAGGCCAGCTATGCACAAACATGATATAGCAAAGAAGGCCGAGATGCTTACGTCTAAATTAAATGATCCTAGACAGTTGAGGAAGGTTGTATATTCTGGCTTGATATGTTCCTTTTTTCACCATTTAATTTGTCAGTCCCGGAATTCTTCCCTTATATGTAGCATATGTGGTATTTTTAAGTTGTTGCTGAAAGTTGCACACATGTATACAGATCGGTGAAAACAGATCCAAACTTCCGATTGCATCCTTCAAAGATCACATTTCTTCTACCCTAGAAAATCACCAGGTATTGTTCTTTGTGCCAAAGCTTTATCATACTTAAATATGCAAGACTGCAAAACTATCGAAAGAGATAATTCAATTTCGAAATGAGGTTGCTCTAAACTAGCTTTAATGTGATGCTTGGATCAAGTTGGTTGCTGTTTATGTCAAGATAGCCTATAATTTACATATTTTTACTCCAGAATAACCGAGAATCTGCCAGTGTCTTGTACCACAGCTTCCGTTATTATAGTAACAACTGTCACAAAAAGTAGTGGATATTTATTCCGTCATTTTCCTGTCTATTTATTTAATCTGTTCCATTCATTACTATACTTAGCTAAATGGACATTCCCCACTGGCATCTGGTTATGCAATTTGATCCTCTTGTATTTCCTATCAGGTGGTTCTTATTTCTGGAGAAACAGGCTGCGGTAAAACTACCCAGGTCCAAGTTGTTCATATTCTTTCCTGCCTTTAATTCGGAAGTTCTACTTATTATTGTTGGTTTGTTGGTTTAGTCCATTCCCTATTTTCTTTCAATTCAATCTTATTGTTCTATGCCCGTCTCAAGTCTCAACAATATGTACTCTGTGTGCTTGTGCAAATATTTCATAGTTTAGATATCTGCAGTTCTTTATGAAGAATTGAGTGGTCTTATGCCACTCAAAGGATGCGTTATATTTCCTATAATCTTTAAAAACAGTCTCTGCTAATCCATATCCGTAATGTAATACAGTGCAGTCTTTAGTCGTAGATAATGTATTTTGTCTGAGGTAAGATTGTAAGAGGCTATTGAAACTTGCTTCACATCTTCCTGGGTTTGACTTGGTTTGTATTCAGATGATAACATCTCCATACTAAAAGACTGGTTAAGGTCAAACTTGTTTTCGTGCATATGAATCGTTGAGAACAAATCTTGATTGTGATTTGTGTTTTTCTTCTTCTTTTTTTGTCTCATTTATCTTCCCGTTCTTACTTAGGTTCCGCAATATATCTTAGATCATGTGTGGGGCAAGCGTGAATCATGTAAGATCATTTGTACTCAACCGCGGCGGATATCAGCTATGTCAGGTAATTTTACTATTAGTTATGTCATAGGCCATTGCTTCTAATTCTTTGCCCTTTATATGTTGGTTTGATGTAAATTATGCTCTGTTCTGTGTCTTATACAGTTGCCGAACGAATCTCTGTTGAAAGAGGAGAGACTGTTGGTGACACAGTTGGGTACAAGGTATATAATTTTTTTCAGAATTTCACTTTAGTCAATTTGTGTATCGGATTTGCTAAACTGTAGCCATTTCAAAGCACTCCCAGTTTGTTTTCGGATTGTCCCTGAGACTAAACTTTGATCATTAATTTACATTGCAGTGCAAATGCAATTGTACTATTACTATGATATTTTTGGTAATGTAAAAGTCCTTTTAAATATGAATTTAGATAGGTTTACCTTGTGGTCATCAGAAGTATTTTTTGTTTGACGATTTGATGGCTAAACCGCGAAAGTTGGAGAACTTCACCCCACAAATAAGTCCAGGTCCTTCTATTTTTTAGCAAACAATGGGGCTTTGGTGAACATAATTTTCTTTTCATTCAAGTACTCCCTCCGTGAAGAAATATAAGAGCGTTTAGATCACTACTTGAGTGATCTAAACACTCTTATATTTCTTCACGGAGGGAGTACTTATTGTCTTGGGAATTTTTATATCTTCTCTTCAATGCATATATATATATATATCTCATCCATTTTTTGCTTTTTAATAAAATGCAATATATGTTGATATGGGCCCTTTTTTGGTCTTGCTCTATTGTTTATTTTGATTATAGATACATTTGGAGTCGAAGGGAGGGAAGAATTCGTCAATCATGTTCTGCACAAATGGTGTTCTCTTGAGGGTGTTGATAGGCAGAGTAACTAACATTTCAAATAGGCAACACGCGTCTGATGATGTAATTATGGGGATAACACACATTATTGTGGTAATATTTTGTTCTTAAACTTTTAAATATCTTGGTTACACCATTGTGTTTCGAGGTGTGACATGTTCTTCTTATGTTATGCTGCATGGAGAGGTTTGATGTTAGTAAATACTCCCTATAATGGTAAAAGCTGTACAGATTACCAAGGTAATTTCTAGGGTATAAGGCGGAAATGTAACCAAGCCAACACCCCTGTACTCTATGAAATTCCGAACTCTTAATCAGATCTAGATCAACAAAGATTTTTTTACACCTAGAGCTTACATGTCATCATTGTCATGTTATAAGGCTACTTGTATTTTTTTTCGAATTTGCTTGACCGCATTGATTATAACACTTCCCTAGTACCTACAATTTTGGGATGCGATATCACCAAACATTTAGCCATGGACAGGGGTGCGTGGAAGTTAGCTATCCACGTGCCAGAACCATGACTTGGTTTCGATATCTTATGGGTTTAGCCTACCCCAACTTGTTTGGGACTGAAAGGCTTTGTTGTTGTTGTTGTCGATGATGATATCATGTGGGGAACAGCAGTGGCAAAAAGTTCGCTATTCACCAAAGATTTTGCTATTTCCAAAACATATTACATGTTTCCTGGTACTCCCGTTACACCCTTCCGCATGTACCACACATTATTATATTGTATGGTATTATAAAGGAAGGAGTATCTCTATGGAGCCTCCTTGTCAGTCCAAGGCAAGTTCGTGGTGAATTAACCATGAAACAACTTGTTTGTGAGCTTCAGATATAATTTGGTCAGTGTTTGGCTTTTCCTAATATATGAATTTGTACTAACTTTCTATCGTTGATAGCGGACCTGCAACATTGTTGCAGAACTGCAGCTTGCGCACATATTGCACTTAGCCATTTCATTAGATTAATACTTCGCTAGAATCATTTTAGATGTATATGCTGGGCTTTCTGTTGTTCTGTATTGCAATAGAATTAATACTCGCTTTGATTCTCCAGGATGAAATCCATGAAAGGGATAGGTTTTCTGATTTCACTCTGGCTATCTTGAGGTATTTTTATAACAAAATTTGTGCATATGTTGCATAAATAGCACATTGTAATCCACTAATCATATTTCCCGACCAATTATGTGTAGAGATTTGCTGCCGATGTATCCTCATCTTCATTTGGTAAGAATTATCTTCTTTGTATTATTATTCTCGTTAGTAAAGTAGGTCCATTTTATACAACTTAAGTATTGACTAGATTTTAGAAAATCCAACTCACCATTGCCATATCTCGAATACTAAATTTTGTCTGGGCATGTTTCCTTAGTTACACGAATTCACTGATGCAATAACAGGTGCTCATGAGTGCAACAATTGATGCTGAGCGGTTTTCACAATATTTCAATGGATGCCCGGTTATTGAAGTCCCAGGCCATACCTATCCTGTTAGTAACACTCTACATTTGCATTATGTTTCTGTATATCTTTAATTAGCTGAAAGCTTTGTTGACAACTACATGTTGACAGGTCAAATCTTTCTATTTGGAGGATGTGCTTTCTATTCTGCAATCTGTAGGTGATAATCATCTTAATACTGAAACAAATGATCTGGGGGTTGACAGTATGCTAACCGATGATTACAAAAGCTCAATGGATGAAGCAATTAGCATAGCTTTAGTCAATGATGAATTTGATCCTCTCATTGAGCTTATTTCTATAGAGCAGAACCCAGAAATCTTCAACTACCAACATTCAGAGACTGGTGTGACACCTTTGATGGTTTTTGCCAGGAAGGGTCAGCTTGGGGATGTCTGTATGCTTCTATCATTTGGTGTGGATTGCTCTGCACGGGATCATGATGGAAAATCTGCGTTAGATTGGGCACAGCAAGAGAATCAGGTAGAGGCTTGTGAAGTTATTAAGAAACATATGGATTGTAGTCCTGCAAAATTACCTGAAGAAAACGAGCTGCTTAAGAAATACCTGGCAACTATGAACACAGAACACATCGATACTGTGCTAATAGAACGCTTGCTTATAAAAATATGTACCGACTCCAAAGAAGGAGCTATCTTGGTCTTCCTTCCTGGTTGGGAAGATATAAATCAAACACGGGAGAGGTTACTTGCTTCTTCCTTTCGGGATTCTTCAAAATTTCTTGTACTATCACTCCATTCCATGATCCCATCTTCAGAGCAGAAAAAGGTTTTCAAACGTGCACCAGCAGGGGTTCGTAAAATTATTCTCTCAACCAACATAGCGGAGACTGCAGTAACAATTGATGATGTTGTATTTGTCATAGATAGTGGGAGGATGAAAGAGAAAAGCTATGATCCGTACAATAATGTGTCTACGCTTCATACTTCTTGGGTATCTCGAGCTAGTGCAAGACAGCGTGAAGGACGTGCCGGTCGTTGTCAGCCAGGAACTTGCTATCATCTGTACTCTAGATTTCGAGCAGCTTCATTGCCAGAATTCCAAATTCCTGAAATTAAGAGGATGCCTATTGAAGAACTGTGTTTGCAGGTACAGTCCTAGCTAATACTTCTGTCGTCCCTAATGTTTAAAGTAAACACAATGCTCCTCAGTATTACACCTGGCAGCAATGAGATTATCATGCCGTACCAGTAGCTATTTTTATTCTTTCAATCTTTGCGGCACAGGTCAGATTGCTTGATCCAACAAGATTATCATGTTATCACTGACAACTGTTGTTTCAATTTTTGTGGTGCAGGTCAAACTGCTTGATCCAAACAGTAAAATAGCAGACTTTTTAAAGAAGACCTTGGATCCTCCAGTTACAGAGACTGTAAAAAATGCTATTACTGTGCTTCAGGATCTTGGTGCTTTAACACAAAATGAACAATTGACAGATTTGGGTGAAAAGTTAGGTTCTCTTCCGGTCCATCCATCTACAAGCAAGATGCTCTTGTTTGGTATATTGATGAACTGCCTTGATCCTGCATTGACATTGGCATGTGCAGCAGACTATAGAGATCCTTTCTTCCTTCCTATGGCTCCGGATGAGAGAAAAAGAGCTGCTGCAGCCAAGGTTGAGCTTGCTTCATTATATGGTGGATATAGTGACCAGCTTGCTGTTGTGGCAGCATTTGATTGCTGGACACGTGCCAAAGAGAAAGGACAAGAAGCTTTGTTTTGTTCGAAGTATTTCGTCGCTTCAAACACCATGAATATGTTGTCTAGTATGAGGAAACAGCTTCAGAGTGAACTAACTCAAAGAGGATTTCTTCCTGCTGATACATCTGCCTGCAGCTTGAATGCTAAAGTTCCAGGTACTGAAGTTTTTATGAAAACAGGAGTTCTGAAACACTGTATATGATGTGGTTCCTTTGTGTCCTTTTCCTGCTTTGCAATATGAGTGTTCATAAGTACAAGGATATACTCACTAGTGTAAAAAATGCTATTATATTATGAGACGAAGGGAGTATATGTTTATATATGCAGTAAGCCATTTGATTTGCCACTTAAAAGAAGCTTCTATGCTTTCAAATGTGTGTGTGGAGGTTTCTGTGGCTATTTAAGTAGAAAGCTGCATGTTTTGGTACTTTGAATTACAATCTTGCAGAAAATACTTTATTTAAAAATAGGGATCACATCCTTGTAAATTGTGGTAGTTACATCATGCAAACCATGGTTGCACATTAGTTTGAATAAGATAATGTCGTAGTCAGTACTATTGTATATGTGTGATTTAGTTACCTGGTTCTGTTGAGTTTAAAGTTGTTTCTTATGCCAATCACAAGTTTAATGCATTACAGGTTTTGTATTGTATTTCAGGTCAATCTTGTTATAATTTAGAAGCAATTCATTGCATTCATTTTCGTTTGTAGTAAAGCTATTTTTAATGCATGCACTGGTTTCTATGGTCATTTTGAATCTTGCTTTGCAGCCTTATCATGTTTAAATTTGACGGTTTTCTTGCAACTTTGGTAGGTATCATTAGCGCCGTCCTTGTGGCTGGTGCTTACCCAATGGTAGGACGATTGCTCCCTCCTCTAAAAAATGCTAGAAGGGCAGTCGTGGAAACAGCAAGTGGTGCCAAAGTTCGACTACATCCTCATTCTTCCAACTTTAACTTGTCATTTAATAAATCCTCTGGGAATCCACTAATGGTATTTGATGAAATCACTCGAGGTGACGGTGGAATGTATGTAAAGAACTGTTCAGTTGTTGGATCATATCCTTTACTTCTGCTTGCTACGGAAATAGCTGTTGCTCCACCTGATGATGTAAGCGATGAAGAGGATGAAGGTTCCAGTGGGGATGAAGCGGGAAAAGGCACTCTGGGACGACAAAAGGAAGAGATTATGTCTTCTCCTGACAAAACCGTTTCAGTTGTTGTTGATCGGTGGCTCCGATTTGATGCTACTGCTCTGGATGTTGCTCAGATATACTGCCTAAGAGAACGCCTAGCATCTGCTATTCTTTTCAAAGTAAGAATTCATACCTTGTTATCGCATTTTTCTAATCTAATCTGGGAAAAGTGCACTATAATTTGCTCTGGCTTGCATCTGGTGTTCCATAAGTTTCATGCATCATTTGCCAGACATATTATGAAACTTACGTTCAATCCATTCCTCTTCTGGTCTGTACAATTGTTTAAATAATACGTCTCTCATTTTGCTTGTAGTGCTGAATCTTAATACCATTAGTTTTTCCTCGTTCATTCTGTTTGTTTGGTCTCATTAGGATAGAGCCTGTAGATCATGTTGTCACCTTCCCTTAAAACTAATCATGAGGCATACGAAGTCTGTCATTGCTTTGTCTTCTTTCTGATGAAAGGATGTTTTGTGCAGGTGAAACATCCACAGGATGTTCTTCCGTCTGCTCTTGGAGCAACGATGTATGCGATTGCTTGTATCCTATCATACGATGGTTTGCCTGGTAATTTGACAACAAACCATGGTTCAGGTCAGAGCTCAACAGATGCTAGCGGATCAGCTCAGGGAAGGAAAGTTGGTTTTATTCCGCCAGGCGGTTTCCTTATGTCATTG
Organism: Hordeum pubiflorum; assembly: GCA_000582825.1. Lineage (NCBI taxonomy): Eukaryota > Viridiplantae > Streptophyta > Magnoliopsida > Poales > Poaceae > Hordeum > Hordeum pubiflorum. The sequence continues at coordinate 4,198 of CBMN010003305.1, read as the reverse complement.
CTATTGGACGTACCGCCCGATGCACCTCATCATCAGAAGTCATCTAATAACCATCCAGGGGGTGGTTCAGGGCATAATAGGTCCTCGAGGGCCCCTGCTGGTAGATTTAATCAGTCGCAGCGTCCCGGACGCAACAGCTCTGGACCAGGGACTTCAGCACCACAATCTTTCAAAAGACAGCGGGACGCTGCACGGTGACTGTGGCTCGCATGTAATTCCGTACTGGATCCCATGCTTGGGTCTCACAAGAAAAGTGCCCGTCTTTACGAAGGCAAAATGTGCAAGCAAGAAATGTGGAAAGGCAATGCCTTCGGCTGTCAAAAAACCCATAAAATGTTCTGTTACCGTCTAATCTCAATCGATGGTGCATCTGTGTCTCAGAGTTCCTAGTACTTGGCTAAAAACTAGCTGCCTGGTTATGTGCTGAGGACAGTTACTGTAGGTGATAGTTACAGTAGGATTTTATAGTATGTGTTGAGGACATGTATGAAAAATGTAGGTGTCTGTATCCTCTGTTTTCCTGCCATGACATGAGCAAGAGCAACATTTCACCGAGGTGCTGTTTGTTCGGTCCTTCCAATCAAATCCGAAGACTAGGTGGATGCAGTTCAATACAAAAACAAACAAATATTTTGTTTATTTTTTGGAGCAAGGTATGTTAGCTGCTATAAGCAAGGTCTGTTGCTATTTTATTTCCTTTTCTTTTATCGAATTTTGGAAGTTGTGTGTATGTTTTTATCATCGAGTTCTTTAATCCCTATGGCCACTGAACACAGCCACAGAGCATGTACATGTACCCTCTTCCCTGAAAGTGCTTAATTCTTGACATGTTTGTTCGTTGGATGGGATACTCTTCGCATGTGCCCGTTTTCGATTTCCTTTCGAGTCTCTTTTCGGAGTAGATTTTAGACGAGCATAGGACGGTGGGACTGTAGCGATGTGATGTGGTAGATGGGCACCGTCTGGCGCTACACCGCCTCTGGGACAGCGTCGTGCAGCCGGCTGGCACGCAAGCGGATATACGTTCTTGATGGGGGTGATAAACGTGCAGCGGTCATGCGGGGTGAGGTCGGGCTGAGAAGATAGCAGAAGGCCTACGTGTAGCACGTGCCGATCCGCGCCACGTGGGGTCCCACGTGCCCGGACGGGCGATAGGACGGATGCCAACGTGGTAGCACGTGGAGTTTAGCGAGGTTTTATGGCGCCCGCACAGCTGGAGGATGCGGACGAGCATTTAGTGGCGCCATTGGTGAAACACAAGAGCCTTTGCTTGCTGACCGCGCTGCGGCGTCCCGGCACGGCATCGGTGGCGCCTCCTTGGCGGCATCTCGTTTCCCGCAGTATGTAATCGGACGTGTACAATGCTGTTACCTTAGAATTGTCACATAAGATAAAGGACGTCAATATCTGGCGATCGATCCCCAGCGAGATCGCTGGGACGTGATGCTCGCGGCGAACGAACCCCAACTCTAGCAGACCCCTGGTCAAACCCGTAAACCTACGCGTTTACAATTTCAGTCGGAAAAAACGGCGTTTAGCAGCCCCGTAAAACTTGTTACCCGTAATTTCTTTAAGGGACACGGTAAATCCATCCGTGAAAACTTTATATGTACAGTTTCGAAGGCAGTATACAGTTCAACTCGTAAACCGGTCAAATCTCGTCGGAGCAGACGCGTCGCCGCGGAACTGGCCGGAATCTACCTGAAACTCACCGGAATCCGTCACCGCACGTCGGAAGAAGCCGACGCACGCCGGAATTTACGGTCGCCGGTCCGAATTGCGGCCAGCTCGACCTCCACTGCCCAGGCGAGGTCGTCCACGGGCAGGGCGGAGCAGGCCACCGGCGGCCTGAATCAGGGCNNNGCGGCACCGGAGAAGAGCGGGGCGGAGGTGGGGGAGCTCGCGCGGACACGACCGGGAACGCGCGCGCGTGATGGCAGGCAGTGCCGGGCTCAATCAGGGACGGGCGGGCGCGCCAGGGAGTGCGCAGTCGGGGCAGGCGGCATGCGTGGTCGGGAACGGACGGTGCCAGGACGAGGCGGGGGCGAGGCAAGCAGTGCCAGGGCGAGGCACGCCGTGGCCGGAGACGGACTCGCCGGGATGGGAGGAAAAAAGAAAAAAAAAGGAAAAAATGGGCTATAGTAGGATACAATTTTATTTACGGGGTCTGTTCTGTCTGGGGCAATTTCACACCGTAAAAACGGTTTACAGTGCCCTTATATGCGTTTTTAAGGGTCGACTTTTAAGGGTCTGCTAGATATGCTCTCACTGTCCCAAAGGCCCAGCACACTACTTTATAAAAAATGCAATTTTGATTTAAAAAAATGCCATGTTGCTTTACAAAAATGCCATGATTTATTTTATTTTATTTGGTTTATTGTGCAAAGATCCATAAAAAATCCATGTTAGTAGAAAATAGAGAAAAAAAACCTTGGCTCTGTTAATAAACAATAATGCCACCAAATAAACAAAAAATGCCACCAACAAAAACGAAAAATGTCATCTCTTAATATCAAATACCATCTCTTAAAAATTAGAAATCACATCTCTTAATAATAAATGTGCCATCACTAAAAAAATGCCATCTCCTAAAAATAAAAAATGCCATCTCTTAATAATAAAAAATAGCATTCTTAATATAAGAGGTGTCATATCTTAATAAGAAAATACCATCTCTTAATAAACAGAAAATGCCATCTCTTAAAAATAATTAAAAAATGCCATGAATTTATAATCTGCCATGCGAATTTATAGAAAAAGTTTGAAAACGCCATATGGCATAATTAAAATGCCATCTCTTAATGTTTATAAAACTGCCATGCTGATTTATAGAAAAAATGTTTATAAAATACCATATGACATAATTTCGGAAATTTATAAAACCGTCATGCTAATTTTTCAAAGAAAATGTCATCATGGTTGAAAAAGGAGGCAAAGAAAAGGATTGTCCTAGGATTCAAATCAGAGTCGTCCTGATTCAAGCCAATGGGGGTGGGTGGGGATATTTGGAAAGTAGACAATTCGCTAGGTTTTAGTCTCAGAGCTGTTTTCAGATCTGATGTGGCGCCAATCCCTGCGTCGAGATCGTGCAACGGTGAGAACGGGGGTCATTGCAAAATCCCTCCTGACGGTTGTTTCCGAAAATAATGCTGACGTGAAGAGAAGATAAAATCAGAATAAAAAGCCTTGTCCTCTCTTAGCGAACCGATGATCTATTAACATAATATATAATCTCGCCACATATTTTTAACCAAAACATAATCCACTGTACATGTAGTTTTATTGCCATATTTAAATCACATGGCATGGTTAAAAAAAAGATTACCTTATCTATATCCTGTGTTGCTAAAAAAAAGAATTACCCTAAGTAAATAACGCACCCCCGCAGAGAAACATTATTACGATAACAGTTGTCTTGTGAAGCGCGTTGCAGTTGCTCGCCGTGCGTCAGCGGCAGTAGTACTACTTTAGTCCGTTTGCCTGAATTGTTTTGTGCCGGTCGAAGGAAGAAGCGGAAGGAACGACTGTTCCCATTGGATGCGTGTGTGACCAAGGAGGGACTATGTGGTGGGTGCATGCATTATTGCTCGTAAACATAAAACTAATCGGCGTCCGGCGCTGTCGTCAGTCCCCACCCATTAGTCTCCGGTCAACCCCAAAGTGAGCCCAGCATGGATACAATAGACTCAGTGGCGGAGCTAGACGGTGACTATTGGGGGGGGGGGGCCAAGCACAAAACACCCAGTTTCAAAATGATAAAATACCCAAAAAAGATTCAATCTCAGCCCTTAAAAAAAAGTTCTTCACAAAACTAGCCAAGGCTGGGGGCTGTGGCACCTGCAGCGTTGTACATAGCTCCGCCACTGAATAGACTACTACCCTCTCAATATTTGTTTATCGATCAATCTATGGGCCCAGGAGCTTCCACATGAACAGTTGCTCCCGAGATGCGGTCAAACAAGACGTAGCAAGCCGGGCGTCAGGCCCCAAGGAGGGGGAGGAGGGGGGGCATCAGCACAGGGCGTGGCACCGAGTCACACGGCGCAGACGATGGCGGGGTGGGTGCTTGATTGAGCTGAGCCGTACCAGACCCGGTGGGGGTGGGGTGTGGGGCGTGTCGTGTGGTACGGCTGACGGGGGACGCCCGCATCAGCGAGGCCTACCACCGGGCGCGTGACGCCGCGCCTCCCGTCACCGC
>CBMN010003293.1:0-13317 GCA_000582825.1 Hordeum pubiflorum | reverse complement strand
CGGGGGGAGGGGGGAGAGTTCGGTATCCTCTCTCGGTCAACTGTCATTTTAAATATAGCTAAACTATATGCCTTGTGGAAACTTGATTATACTTTGCTATAAATATTTCCAATAAGTGTACTTTGTTATGAGTGAGGTCGGCAACAAAAACTCATGGTGTTGGAGTTTTTTTTAGTTCGTCCTGTAAATGCATATATTTCTATAATGATCTCTATTTTTCTTCTGCCACTCCTCATCCCTCAGTCTCTGTCTTCCAACAATAAATTTTCACAACATATAACTTTTCATTCTTCCAAATCATGTCGTTTCTAGCCATCTTCATTTTCATGACTGTCAAAATTAAGCCTCACATTTCCTATGTTGCCGAACCCATGGATGTTGATATATTAAAGTAATCCATGCTTGCTGATATTGTTCCTTCATCATCAAAACAAACAGTGAGGATACTAAAGCAGGAAGCCAGAGCAATTACTAAGTTTCTGACACCAGCATGACCTCACACGTGCATTGAAAATTCTATGCTCCTAGATTTGTCTCAGAGTCAGACTGCTCGGCTTGGTTCCTACATATACAGTTAATTTATATCGACTTATCCTGACCGTTATAACTAAGACCTATGGTATAATCAACGATTGAGATAATTTCGCATATGCGGATGAATGTGGTGGCTTGTTATGCTCTTATTATACTCCCTCCGTCCGGAAATACTTGTTGGAGAAATGGATAAAAATGGATATATATAGAACTAAAATACGTCTAGATACATCCTTATCTCCGACAAGTATTTACAGACAGAGGGAGTACTATACTCCCTTCGTTTCTAAATATAAGCTCTTTTAGAGATTTCAATATGGACTACATACGGAGCAAAAGGGGTGAATCTACACTCTAAAATATGTCTATATGCATCCGTATGTAGTCCAAATCTCTAAATGGACTTATATTTAGAAACAGAGGGAGTAATAAATAATTATGCTTGTTGGTAGCCTTTTTACGTTAACACACGGGTAATTACTTGTTTCTTTGTGCTACCAGGAACCAAAGATCAACACATATGCAAACTTCAGAGATGAGGTGCTTCCAAGAATTAAAAGACTTGGATACAATGCAGTGCAAATAATGGCAATCCAAGAGCATTCATACTATGGAAGCTTTGGGTAGTTCTCTGGGTCGATTTCTGGTTCTTTTAGTTATCTATTTTGTCCATAGAACATATTTCAACTTTAGCAACTATTATATCAACTTTTCAGCCATTGTATTCCTTTATTTTGTTTATGTGAGAGACTACTGCTTCTTTCTACTCCCTGTGTTCTCATTCAGAGTAGACATCTATGAGTGGCCAACTCTATGTTGATATTCTGCAAGTATCACCGGTTGGTTTGGTCTACGCTAACATACTTCGTGTGATAGCCACATAACAGTAAGATTACACACGTAGTGGCGGTAGTATGTTCCTCACTGTACTAGCATAACGATTTGTTGTTTGTAGGAGTATATCATATTAACTTCCTTTCTAATGGCATGTAAGCTGAAACAGAATTCAAATCATTTTTGTATTTTAAGTTCTGCCTTTTTCCTGTTTGACAATTAATTAATACAACATCATTGTTACCTGTTTTTACTAATATTGCAGGTACCATGTTACCAACTTCTTTGCACCAAGTAGCCGTTTTGGGTCCCCAGAAGATTTAAAATCTTTGATTGATAGAGCTCATGAGCTTGGCTTGGTTGTCCTGATGGATGTTGTTCACAGGTACTCAATGTAGTTTGCGGCTAGCATGTTAGGTTCACATTAGTCTTGATTCTTTATTTCAATTCCTATGGCTTTTCTCATTAATTGGAATGGAACAGTAAAAGCATCATCTAGTTTTTATAAATTGCTACAAGAACATTTTACTTGTTAACTATTTTCAATCACTATGAAATATAGAAACTACTCCTTCCGTCCGGAGCGTCAACTAATTCCGGACGGAGGAAGTAGTACATACTTATTAACTTTACGGCAGAAGTACCGTTGTCACAAGATGAACAATTGGTTAATTACATATCACTTCATACTACAATACAAAACATGAATAGAGAACGGGTTAATACTAGCCTTGGTAAATCAACAACTTGTCGGCAAATAAAGTATAGTGATGTCAGCGCAATGGACAAGACATCAAGTTGGTTTCAGCCTCTGTCATGGCCTAGACTCTGTTTTTCTTCTTTATTGATTCTAGGATATCATGTACTCGTTCTAGGTCCCATTTATACGTAGGGTCATCTGGTGCAGATCCAATCTTAACTTTCAACCTAACACAATTTGTATCTTTGAAAATAACTAGCGGCCGAGGACAATACACACTAGAGTGCCAGTTTCACATTGAACTCTTGTGTTCATTCATGTGCAAATCAGATTGGTTCTAATCTGTTTTATGTCTTGGTTCAAAGCCCTTTTTTGTTCTATATCTTTACCTTTGGGTTGAGATCACTCTTAGCCCATTGGTCATCCTAGTTGATTTACTCCATCCTTTCCTACGTAGCTTTACTTTTGGTTTTCTGTCTCTCACAGTCACGCGTCAAGTAATACCTTGGACGGGTTGAATGGTTTTGATGGCACGGATACACATTACTTTCATGGCGGCTCTCGCGGCCATCATTGGATGTGGGATTCTCGTGTGTTCAACTACGGGAATAAGGAAGTATGGAACTATAGAACTCCTATATTGCCATCTGTACGTGTTTATCCATTAATTAATATTCCAACATTGTTGTCTTTATACAGGTTATAAGATTTCTACTTTCCAATGCAAGATGGTGGCTAGAGGAATATAAGTTTGATGGTTTCCGATTCGATGGCGCGACCTCCATGATGTATACCCACCATGGATTACAAGTAATTCATTGCTTGATTGTCCTTATTCTAGCTTGACTATCTGGGCAAATTTGATAGGATTACACCTAGCTAATATTTCCTTATATGTTATAATATCATTTTTTATTCAAGCTTGAAACCTACTTTACCCCTTTTCTGAATTACTGCACTCTATTTTAGGTAACCTTTACAGGGAGCTACCATGAATATTTTGGCTTTGCCACTGATGTAGATGCAGTCGTTTACTTGATGCTGGTGAATGATCTAATTCATGCGCTTTATCCTGAAGCCGTAACTATTGGTGAAGATGTAAGTGTTTCTGTAGTCATCTTTCAATATGAATTTGTTAGAACTATTTGTGGTGATCTTTTTTGTAGTTTAGGTAACTCTATCCATTCTTACAAGACATGCAGTGTACATTTTGTCATTACTTTGTACTCCCTCCCTCCATTCCACAATGTAGTGCGTATAGATTTTTTGACAAGTCAAACTTTACAAACTTTGATTAAGTTTGTAGAGAAAACAATATACATTTAGAACACTGAATACATATAATTAGATACAACACAAAACGTACTTTTATATTGTATATATTTGATATTATGGATATAAATAGTTTTACCTATAAAATCGATCAAAGTTTATAAAGTTTGATTTTTTTTTTAAATATGCACTATGTTATGGAATGGAGGGAGTAGCTATATCGAGTTGAGAGCCATGGGAATCAAGTCCTTGACGTGACATTGCATTAGATAGTTGCATGTCAAGTTTCTGAAGTGGAGATAAAAGAAAGAACGACCCCCCGCGTCGCTCCTCTCAGGGCAACAAGGCCGGAGTACTCACCCCTGCCGCCAGAGGGCAAAGACCACGCGGCGTCGCGGCGGTGGGTGGCGGCCTGGGCTGGCATCTGGCAGCGGCGATTTGGCCTCCCCTGCCCAGAACTATGCTGCGGCGGTTTGTGTTGTGGCAGCTTGGGCGTCGGCCAGTGGCCCGAGTCGGCGGTGGCGACGTGTCTGGCGTCAGGAGGCGCAACGATTGTGCGGTGGTGTGGCTGAGGCTCGGAAGGCGTGCGGGCTGCCAAGCCCGGTCAGATCTGTGGCTGTTGCAGGCCCGTGGGGCGAGGTTCGGGTGTGGCTGCTGCTTGCCCGGACCGGTGGTGCGTGAGGATGCCGGGGCAGCATCCTAGGGTCGTTGATGTGGGCGCTTCTCCGACAGCTTCAGGTGGTGATTCGTGGCAATGGGTGGTGCACTGGGGGTTGGGATGGCGGCGTTAGGCTGATTGTGGTGCCATGGTGGTGGTGGTGGTTGTGGCCTTGTTGGCGGTAGCGAAGTGCCTGGAGCACACGGCCAGCGTTTTCGGTGGATGAATTGACTTGATGCAATGTCTTAGGGCATGGTGAACTTCAGGTAAATACTTGGCACCAACCTTGGTCAATGCAGACGCCGATGTCGTAGGACGTCGTTACCCGTGTTGGAGGCGTTGTTGTGAGCCCCTTCACCTCCCTGGGCATTTGGATCTCGAGTTCTCTGGGTGAAAATGCAAGGTTTGGCTTTGGCCGGAGTGGGAGGTGGCGGCGTAACCGTCGCTCCCCCCTTGGGGGTGTTGTCTTGGAGGTCCACACTTCTGTTAGGCGTTAGTGGTTAGTGTGGTCTGAAGGTTCGTCATCGATTATGCAAGAGCACAGCCTCGGGCCGGTGTGGAAGCCAGAGCGGCAGCTCCGAAGAGCGCATTTGTGTTGCATGGTGCCCAGTCTGGTCGCTTGGGTGGCAGAGTCGTCGGCTCGTTGGGTACACAGCCTCGGGGCTAGTGTGGTAGCAGGAGCGGCGGCTCCGAAGAAGAACACATTTATGTTTAGGGTATCTATTATGTCACTTGGGTTGTAGAGTCGTCGACTCGTCTGGTACGTGGCCTCGGGTGTCGACTCTGGTCGTTAGGGTGACTAAGTCGCCGGCTCATTTGGGGCGCATCCTTGGGGCTGGTGTGTGTGTGTGTGGGCGCACGCGCGTCACAACCGTATCAATTTTGAGCTAGTTTTTTTTTGTTAAGTGGTCAATTCTCTTCTTCTATATGAAAAAGGCAGAGTTCTTGTCGGTCACTGAAAAAAGAAGTTCATGGCGTGGAAAACTATTTTCTATCCATTTCATGTTGTCACAACTTTTCTTTTTCTTGAGTGAGACTCCTGACTTTTCTTGAAAGTCAGGTGGAAATCAACAACTTCAAATAAGCAACGAATTGTTGGATAGTCAGCACTTTTTGAATTTATTTATTCAATACAAAAGCATGATGATAGTGTTGGCAAGATTAAATCCTAACTGTAATCTAAACATGCAGTGCGTGCATAAAACATGCATATCTCTCAACATAGTGAGTACTGCAAAGTCATGAACCAAGAAAAAGTGGGATGAATGGATCATACCCTCCAGTAGCAAAAGTTAGGGGTTAGGGCCAAGGCCACAGCAGCATTGGCTGGCATCGGTGGCCTTCTTCAAGGCACCATTCTTCCTGCCCATGGGTTTGGTTGGGGAAGTGTAGAAAGTAGTCGAAATCGTGAATGCAAAAGGACGAAAGGGAGTCGTCATGGCGACACGCTCCCTAATAACCTTATTGATCTCATCTGGTGCATGGTTCTGTTGCACGCCGCAGACAAGGTGTGCACGTGTACCACTCCTCTTCTCATGCTCTAATGGGTCATGGAAGAGAGTTTCTTGTATATTGGTCCAAACTCTCTTCCACTCCTGGGTCGGACTAAATTTCCAACCATTTCATGAAACCACTAATGGGCAGAAATTATTAATCATATAATATGACCTAAGGCCCATCTAACGTTCAACAATAATAACTTGATTGTTCAACTGAGGTGTTGGTTTTTCATTTGAATTCTCAGGTTAGTGGAATGCCTACATTTGCCCTTCCTGTTCAAGTTGGTGGGGTTGGTTTTGACTATCGCTTACATATGGCTGTTGCGGACAAATGGATTGAACTTCTCAAGTAAGTGTTTCAAAATTGGTATGCATATGTTATTTTACTGGACAGAAGATTTGATTGTGCTGTGTATATTAATGCAATTAAAATGTCCCTTTGCGTAACACTATTGCACATGATATACAGACTTCCACATGAATGTCCAAAAACATGTATCATTATTAGTGTATTTGATTTGGCCACAATGTGATTAGTAGTTGTGACTTCGTAGTCTATAGAGTATAACAACAAAAGTAGGATACATGTACCCAACTTTTAGGAATTCTTATAATGATATTACATTTCTTTTAATATGCTATATCCTCACTTGCATCTATCATCATTTCTATTGTCTCAAGTTGTTTCAAGTTTCAGTTTTGGAACTGTAAAAGTTTGGTTTCGTGTTCTGGTTATTGATGTGGAGTGTCATGTATCTGAAACATGAATTGCAACCTTTTATTCTAAACAGAGGAAGCGATGAATCTTGGGAGATGGGTAATATTGTGCACACACTAACAAATAGAAGGTGGTTGGAAAAGTGTGTTACTTATGCTGAAAGTCACGATCAAGCACTTGTTGGAGACAAGACTATTGCATTCTGGTTGATGGATAAGGTAACCACACATTATTTCTCCAGACTTTACCTACTACCATTTATGTTGTTTCATCAATTTCCTTACATCTATGATTTTTTAATAATACTTATCTCTTGATTTTCCTCCACCACAAAAATGCAAACTAGATTTTTTTTTCTCAAAAAAGTATGCAAAGCTTGTGCCTATGCATTGATAGAATGAAAGTATTTACAAACCTAAGAATAGGCGACAACCGACTACTCAAGAGAAGTCCACAATCAAATTGTTGTCAGACACGTTACCGAACTACTTTTAGCCTAAATGCCAACCACAAAAACGTACTGGGTTGACCCTGCTTTGGATAGAATCGATGGCCCCTAGACCGCCGGTCTCACCTTGGAACTGCCAACTACCGTGGCTGCATGAATGGTGAACCATCACACATTGCCATATCCTCTACCTGTTCGCAACCATAGTCGATCATGCCCCCAATGGTGTAGATTCTTGAAAGTCTTCTTGATGTCGTGGCCGTTCCTCTTCATGATGTGCTTGGAGTGTGTGGAAGCGCTCTTCTTCTTGTAGGTGGCGTTCTTCTTGTTGATGGCGTTCCTCGTCAAGGGTGTGGCATTGGAACCCATCGCCGCGAAGGTGTGTAGCTTGATGTTGCTCTTGGACTCCGAGGTGTTGATGCCGAAAATATCTTGAAGACTTGCAGTGGTTGAGCATGTTTTGAAAGATAGTTATGTGTCAATTTGGCATCCCAACGGTCCATCTCGGCATCAAAGTTTCCGTGTAGGCGTAGACCGGCGGTGTTGTGCCTTACCTATTCATGTTGGCACTCGAGCAAAGTGTGAGTGGTGAAGGGAAAGAACAATACCAATGTTGGTGAAGGATCAAGCAATCTCACACTATGGAATGCTAAGAGTACAATTGTTACGGAACCTTGTTCAAGATCATCTCCACACAAAAGACTTATCGAGTAGCTTGGTAGGGATTAGTTGCACAATATCATGCAATAGTGGATCAAGATGTTGAGTAAGATCAAAAAATGCAAATGTGATACAAGTAGATAAATGAGTAGAGATAGAGCAAATGGGTATACACACGCAAAGTTAAACGAGGCTTGTGCAACCAATGAATGAGCATACAATTTTTCCTAGTGATGACTAAGCTCGTGTTGCACAAACACTAGGAGAGGCGCTAGCTTAATTGCTCTCGTGGGCAGTCATGGGAGGTCAAACAGTCCGAGTTGTTGGCCGGACGCAGGCATGGGCTGGACAGTCCGGTTGCAAGCCTGACAGTTCGGGTAGGTCAGCTTTGGTTGTTCTTCGGGGGAAATTGGATCTCAAAATTGGGAGGGAGAAATTTTGGGTGGAAATGGAAGAAACTGGCTAAAGCAACGCAAAAGGAGGCTAGATCTACTAGTAGCACACCAAATCCATGGACCAAAAGCAACAAAATCTCACAAGAACCAGAAATAGTAAGAAATTGGGTTGAAATATTTGTGGTGGGGATTTTCAAATTAGGTAAGAACAAAACAAAATTAGGGTAGAAGGAGGAGGAGGAGGGCTCTAAATCGTGGCAACCAAGCTCACGATACCAAATGATGTAGGGCAAGCCCTATGGTTTGTCCCAATCTTCATAATTTGGAGGTGGCAAAGGGGAAAATCACAAAGAACACATAGATCTCAACAGGAAACAATCAAAAAAGGTTCACATCACACATGCCCTCTCAAAGCATCCAAGGTAAGATACACATATAGATCCACACACAACAAAGGAAAGAGTAAAAGGATAGAGTTCTTCCGAAATTTTGAGAGATGTTCTTACCCTGGATTTTCTTCTCCAAACCATAGGAGGGTGGAGGTCGTGATGATCCTAAGGAGAATCCTTCTTCCGTAGGAGGCCTTGTTCCTCTAGGAGGAGATACAAGGAGCAAAGCTCTCCCAAGTTCTAGTTTAATGCTTTGCTAACCCTAATGTGAGTCCATGGTATGATTTATATAGTTAGTTACGAAGGGGGTAGGTGGGAGACGGTTACATGGCCACTTGGCCCAGGTTGGTGTCCCAACAGTCTTGGGTCATGTTGGACAGTCCGGGTCGCAAGTCGGACAGTCCGGCCATAACTCATCTGGATAAGACCTTCCGCATGCGCCGCTCGAAGGGCTCACTCCAGGAGCCAAACAATTTGGGTTCCTAGCCGGATAGTCGGTTTCACCAATTTAGCTTCTATTGCCTTGCGCGTGGTAGCCAGACGAAGGGTCGAACGATGATCCAGAGGAGGTTTTTGTCCAACTGTAGGCCGGATAGTTCGACTGCTGGATTCCAGCAGCCCATCTCCTTCGTCGTGCACTTCCGCCTCTGCGTCCACGCTTCCTTTCCAGACCGTGTAGGCGTACTCTTGTGCTTGCACTCCTCCTTGACTCACGTGAAGCTCGTCTCAAACCTATGCATGCATGAGTAAGGAGGGTCAAAGTAGTACACCATCCATGAGAGAAGTAAGTAGACACACTTAAAGGATTGAATTCACCTTTGTATATGTCTTGTGCATGTCTCTTGGCGATGGAGCCAAGGCCTTGGTGATGACCCTAGGGTGCTCCACAACACTAAGATTATTGATTCGTCCATATACAACATTGCTTTCTCTTCTCAGTATATGCCACATCAGAAAATCTTATATGGCAATATTTATTGACAACTATTTCGCCGCTACTAGCGATGCCCTAGGACGTGGGCCACACACCATCCTCCGCCTCCGGCTGACCACAGGTGCACGATCGTCCAAAATCAGCCATCACACACTAAGCACGCCTTTTGGAAAACTCTCCAGCCCCTTGCGTCTCACTGATAGCCAACTCCACATGCCTCGCATGCCCGCGAGGAGGGAAGGCCCCGATATCCATGCGGTCATCAAGGGACGACGCCGTATGGGCACCACCGGCCTTCGCGCATGCCAGACAAACCGATGAGAATGTTGCATCGCCATGCTGGGGAACATCTTCCCTTGTGGCCGCCAACACCTCCAGCATGGGCTGGATCTCCTGTCGCACTTGGAACCTAGGGAGACAGGGGCCAGGAAGGAGAGAGGGACGCGGTGGTGGTAGGGGGGAGAGAGGTGGCGGAGCTAGACGAGGGCCCCTGCTTTCTCTCATATCAGTTGTATGCATCTGCAATCGCTTTATCCCGTATTTCTTAAAATCTTTTGCGCTTGAGAATGATTGACACTAGTATTTTTGTCTGATAGAATGGTATTCATAACTAAGCGTGTGATAATTGTGATTTCCTTGTTTGAAGACTTCATTGATGTATCCGATTTAATTGTTCATAGGAAAGTACATGTGGAAGCACACCATCATAAATTTTGACTAAAGAATGACATGAGACCTCATATGTTTGACTGATGCAGGATATGTATGATTTCATGTCTCTGAACGGACCTTCGACACCTAATATTGATCGTGGAATAGCACTGCATAAAATGATTAGACTTATCACAATGGCTTTAGGAGGAGAGGGTTATCTTAACTTTATGGGAAATGAGTTCGGGCATCCTGGTGAGATTAAATATTTTGTTGCATGTTATTTGAATCTTGACCAAACATTTCATTTGAATCTGACATGGTAGTTCTAATGTCCGTGGAAGGCATTAATTGTAAGGTTTTCATTCAAACTTCTATTTTGTAGAATGGATAGACTTTCCAAGAGGCCCACAAGTACTTCCAACTGGTAAGTTCATCCCGGGAAACAACAACAGTTATGACAAATGCCGTCGAAGATTTGACCTGGTAAATTTTCTTTCGAGTGTTTCTCACAGCAGTAATTTTTCTACCTCCATTGAGTCAATTTAGTTTTGGTTAAAACAAATTAGTCAATTAGAGCTTCTTTTACCTCTTCTCTAGTGCTTTATTCAACAAGGTACCATATATGATGTTCATCTTGGTTCTCTGCTCTTATTCTCATTAGCATTTGGGTAGGACTATCACTTAAAATTGATCCAATTTGTTCTTGGGTTAGGCAGAAGAAATTAATTGCCTAAGTTTCAAACCCTAATTTTTATCAATAATTAGTTTGATCTTTTTTCCCACCTTCAGAATATTTTTGAGAAAACACAAAAGGTTTACATCTCGATGTATTGATTGAAGAAGTAATATGTCGAAGCTTAGCCATACTTTTGACTGAGTCATCAATAAGAAAATCTCCCTTGTTTTACTTGTCAGGGTGATGCAGAATTTCTTAGGTATCATGGTATGCAACAGTTTGATCAGGCAATGCAGCATCTTGAGGAACAATATGGCGTATGTACTATTTACATTATTTTCTTTTCCTGTGAGATTGAGTCGCCATCACTTAGCCTTTTTCCCACTAAAAACATCACACTAGGAGTTGTTCTTTCATTCTTTCTGTCATGTCATTCTGTTCATATTCATTTAGCTGTCACATTAGGAGGGAGTTTGGTATGATGGTACAAGGGACATCCATTAAATATGATGAACTAATCCACAAAAGGAAAATGCAGCATTTTGTATTCATGTACTCTCGTTTTGTATAAATCAGTTTAATATGTTGTCCGTTTTAATTGTTTAGCTTACAAAATAGCAAAACCTTACCGGTGTTTCTTAGGTGTCCTCCCCCCTTTTGAGCCTGATGCTTGTATTATTTTCTCTACATTATTGAAATAAGGAAGAGCACATGACCTTTCTTTTGAAAGATAACCTTAACAGAACCAGTTACTTTGATATATGCTGGATAGAAGAATTAAATTAATACAGACGGCAGTGGGATAATACTATAATCTTCCTTTCTTTCCTTATTAAGGGTCAGTCGTCCATGTTTTCCTTTATATTATCTCCATACTTCAACAATGAAAGCATTAATCTCTTCGGGAAAAAGCTGCACATTTTCTCTCCTTTGAAAATATTTGATTTGTCTTCACTTTGTGAGTGCTAAACTCAGATTTGAAATTGGGGTAGTGGATTTACAGTACCTCTATTACTGCTTTCTTGCCTTAAAATTATATCTAGTAATGTAGGCAGATATTAGTGAGTTCATTATGTGGCACCTATGAATATTCGCTGATGAAACAGGCCATGTAATTGCAGTTTATGACATCAGACCACCAGTACGTATCCCGAAAACATGAGGAAGATAAGCTGATAGTGTTTGAAAAAGGGGACTTGGTATTTGTGTTCAACTTCCACTGGAGTAATAGCTATTTCGACTACCGGGTCGGCTGTTTAAAGCATGGGAAGTACAAGGTATTCAGCTATTGCCATTCCCCATGTTATGATTGTTAGTTTTCTTTGCTGTACACTTGTACTATACACATTAATTATCTCATTCTCATCCTTGAATACGCTGATAGTTACTTCCTCTGTACCTCTAGTTCTCTCCAACTACAAGTATTTAGGTACAGAGAGGTACAAAGGGAGTAGGTGTGTGGGGGTCTTGGTAGTCTGACTAGGTTTTGTTTCCGTCTTATTTTTAGAAGAACCCTTTTTAGAGTTGCTTTTGTAGTACGAGCAAACCTAGTAAGCAAAATCCAAATGCTTTATATACCTGTGGAATTAATTTCTCTCACACAAATCTTTCAAGTTTAATCACAATCTCAGTTAACAACTGACCGCCTATGTTGGATAGTGTTGAAGTGTATATGTGAATTGTCTAATCATTTCCATCAGTTCGGACGTTTGGTTGCGTTGGGTAGTGCATAAAGTTTAACATGGTATCAGGGCTTAACGTTTTGAGTTCAAGTCTTGGCTTTCGAAATTTATTCAAAAATTATTGTTGCCCCTCTCTATGTAGCCATGGGTATATTCACGTGTTGACTTCCCGCGTCACACATAAGAGGGGGTGTTGAAGTGTATATGTGGATTGCATAGCCCTTTTCATCAGTTCGGACTTTTGGTTGGGTTGGCTAGTGCATGAAGTTTAACAAATAGTTTGTTTCATCTTTACATGTAAATGACTTGACTATTATATGATGAACACATTTCTTTACCCTTAAAAACAAGATTGACCACCTATGCTGGGTAGCTCTATGCCTAATCTTTTGGTCCTCCCGTTGTTCAACCTTGTATTTTTCGAGTGACCGGCAGGAGCTCTGACTTTTCATTAAGAAGAATAAAAATTAACATGTTAATAAGGAAAACTGGCTAAAAACCGATACATCATCAACACACATAACGGTCCTGAGGCCGTGCACCTGACGAGCCACCGGCCCCGCCACCCGAGCAACCGGAGCAGACACCCTACAACCAGATCCGAAGCCGTCGCTTCGACATCCACGACAACCCCAAGACCATGCACCATACGAATCGACGAATCAGTCGCTCAAGCAACTAGAGACGAGACCCTACAAAACCATGACGGTTTTCTAAGTCGCCGTTCCGACTTACAAAAGAAAGAACAAACACACACGTCGACCCTGAGGCCGCGCACGAGGCGAGTTACGGGCTCTTGAACCCAAGCAACCAGAGCCGACACCTTACAACCATCTACAAAGTCACCGCTCTGACCTCTACACCGGCCCCGAGGCCACGCACCAGGCTGGTCATCGGCACTGTCACCCAAGCGACCAATGCCTGACACCCTTCCATGACGTCGAGATCTGGAGCCGCTGCTTCGACTTCCATGTTGGTCCCGAGGCCACGCACCACACTAACCGATGGTTCGACCACAACGTCCGCTACGCACACCGGCATGGCAACATCACGCGGTGCAGGCACGTCTAACTTGGCCATGGCCTACTAAGGTGTTGCCTCCAAGGAGGAAGTGACGAGGATGCCACCATCGCCCGCTCCAAGAGCTCGAGCTTTCGTCCGGAGGAACCAACGGTGGTGAAGGCAAGAGATGAGCCGAAGCACCCACTACGATGCCTCCAGGGAGGGGCCGAGGCTCCAGCAGTCCCGCATCCGCCACCATCCA
>CBMN010003275.1:0-12360 GCA_000582825.1 Hordeum pubiflorum | reverse complement strand
CCACCCCACACACGCCACTCCCTCCCCCTCTCCTCCTCTCTCTCTCCCATCGAGTATTATAGTCCTGGTCTATTCGAGTCCTACCAGTAGCAGCGAGGCGAGCGAGCGAAGCGGAGGAGGTGGTGGTAGTGGGGAGGAAGCAGCCGCAGCGGGGGACGGAGGGAGATCTAGCCGGAGCAGGAGGAGGAGGCGCGCGCAGGCGGGCCGGCGTCCATGGGGGCTCGCTGCTCCAGGCTCTCCGCCTGCTGGTGGCCGCCGCACTTCAAATCGCCCCGCCTCGGTAAGCATACCCATCCACCCACCAAACGCTCCCCCCCGCCCGCATTGGCCGCCCGCTCGCCCGCCGTCGGATTCGGGCCGCCGTTCTCCCTCCCTCGTGCTCGCCGATGCGTTTCGTGTTTTCCGGGGGAGCGGCGGCGGCAGCGGCCCCGCATTTGGGGGTCCTGGTCTCCTCGCATTTTTTTTTTCGGGCCAATTTCTCGCTCGGTGGCCTTGTTTGCTCCTGTTCGGTGGGTGGGGGGCTCGATCCGCTGCTGATCCCGACGCGCTCACCTGTTTGTCTTCGTGCCCCTGCAGAGAACGGCGCCGCCGGGGAGGACGGCAGCGGCGTCCCCGTGTTCGCCGAGTACAGCCTCGACGAGCTCCGCGCCGCCACCGACGGCTTCGCCACGGACCGCATCGTCTCCGAGCACGGCGAGAAGGCGCCCAACGTCGTCTACCGCGGCACCCTCTTCAGCTCCGGCGCCACCGTCGCCATCAAGCGCTTCGGCCGCTCCGCCTGGCCCGACGCGCGCCAGTTCGTGGTTCGTGCTCCTCCTTGCTTCGCTTCACAGGGTGGATAGTCGTCTCGTATGCAGCGTTCGACTAGCCTCTGCTGCGGAGTCTGAACTGAATTTGGCTTCTGTTTTCGTGTCCGTGTGCGCAGGAGGAGGCTAGGGCCGTTGGGCTGCTGCGGAGCGGTCGCCTGTCCAACCTCATCGGCTGCTGCTGCGAGGGCGGCGAGCGGCTGCTCGTCGCCGAGTTCATGCCGCATGATACCCTGGCAAAGCATCTCTTCCACTGTATGTCTCTTTCTCACTTCTTTCCTTGTTCCAAGTGTGTTGTATGCAATTACAAATGTGGTCCATGCTAGTGCTGTTTCTGGATTTGATTTACTAGTGTAGGTAATTTATGTTTTTCACACTTCTTTCCTTGTTCCAAGTGTGTTGTATGCAGTAAAAAATGTGGTCTATGCTAGTGTCGTTTCTGAATTTGGTATACTGATTGTGGGTAATATATGAAATTAGACTATGCAATCACACATGTGGTCTATGCTTACTGTTGTTTCTAGATTTTTCTTTTGGTGGGGTTGTTGTTTCTAGATTTGGTATATGGTAATGTAGGTAAGTTAAGTAGACACTCTTGCTAATTGTTTTGGTCTAGTCCTATTCCTGTTATGCTAGACTATAACCGGAAATCAGCACAGGTGATTAGTTATGCCTTTATATGCAAGAGTAGTTTTAAGAATGTGCAATTAATGATTCATGAATGTGATCATTGCACGATGGCATGGCTTTACTCACTACGTTTTGTCTTGGTTCACATGTTTAGCCTTGGCAAAGTACTACCTATGATAGGACCATTTTGTTTTGGTTCACAAGTGAAATGTGTTAAGGGCATTTAATTTCGGTTCACATGTGAAATGTGTTCAGGCCATTTAATTTCGGTTCACATGTGAAATGTGTTCAGGCCATTTAATTTTGGTTCACATGTGAAATGTGTTCAGGGCATTTAGCATTAATTGTTTTCCTTAAGAGATTCTATTTTGAATTCGGTATTCCATTTTGGGCTCATGGTTGTTATCCTTCTCAGGGGAGACCAAACCATTGAGCTGGGCAATGAGGGTGCGTGCTGCACTCTATGTGGCCCAAGCACTGGAATACTGCACCCTCAAAGGGAGGGCTCTCTACCATGACCTGCATGCATACAGGGTCCTCTTTGATGTGGTGAGTCAGTACTTGTTCTCCATAGCTGTTTTGCTTCCTAGCTGGGATTGTCAGTCAAGATATCTAATATGTTTTTGTTTTTGCTCTGCGAATTACAGGACGGCAACCCTAGATTGTCATGTTTTGGTTTGATGAAGAACAGCAGAGATGGGAAAAGCTACAGTACCAATTTGGCTTTCACACCTCCTGAGTACCTGAAGACAGGTAAAGTGTGTCGTACATACGCAAGTGATTCAGTGGACATGACATATTTCAGGAATTTGTCATGTTTGCTTCAGATTGGAGGCTCAGTTTCATCCTCTTATGCTGTGCAGGTAGAGTAATCCCTGAGAGTGTGGTCTACAGCTTCGGTACCATCTTGCTTGACCTCCTAAGTGGAAAGCACATTCCACCAAGCCATGTAAGTGGAAAGCATGTTGAAACTTGTGCATTGGCACTGTTAACGATCAACTTTATCCAAGTAAATGATTGACTTATCTCTGTTTTGTAGGCCCTTGACCTTATCAGAGGAAGGAACATCACTGTGCTCATGGATTCTTGCTTGGAAGGTCACGTCTCCAGTTCTGATGGAACTGAAATGGTGCGGTTAGCATCCCGCTGCTTGCAATATGAAGCTCGCGACCGGCCAAACCTGAAAGCAGTAGTGTCTGCTCTTGCAAGCCTTCAAAAAGACGCTTCTGTAATATTCCATCCTACCGTTAATTTTCCATAGATTTCTTGGTGTTCAATAATATTGAAAAGTTCCAGCAATAACACAATCCTCATCAACTAGTTGTTTTGCTGCAAATTCCAACTAGAACAATGTTATTTTGCAAGGAAATTGCTTATTGTCTTGTGTGCAACAGAACTCTCTTTGCTTTTCTTTTAATGTTACCTCAGAACAGTCACACTGCTCTATAGTGTATAGAAGGACTTATGCTGTCAAACCATATATGCAGCTTTGTTTCCATATATTTCTTGGTTTCAACAAAGACAAACTAAATAAATTGCTCAATTTCACACTTAAATTGAATGTTATACACACATATCAGTGACCTTGGTTGCACATACTCGTCACAATGTGCACCCGTTTGCAGAGACTGTTAGCAATAGTGAAAACTTCATAGGACAGATGTGTGATTATGTTATTAGCACAAAAATGTTGGGACTGCGCGTAATTGGGACTTATTAATTCTGTAGCACTCAACAAATTACGCCTGGGTTGGTATGCTACAATAAATGGTTGCCAAACCTCATATGGGCCACTTAGAATGTCATTGACCCAGCAGAGTATCTCTTTCCAGCCTGACTTGGGCCAATGCCATACGTATCCACTGTTCAATAATTGATTTAGAAGGTACTTTGCTAAGCCCGAGCAGCACAGTGCCCTGTTGCTCGGGGTCCCGTCATCCTCTCCTGGACAGCAATGTTTTGTGTTACATACACTTAGTAGTAGATGGACTTATTCTGTCAAAACATATATGCAGCTCTGTTTCGCTTAAAACAAATTATGTAGTTTTGCCTGCTCTGAAGTATATGGTTGGATTCACTCTCACATCACTTATGTAACTTTATTTCGTTTAGACAAAAGTTACACACCTTTGCCTGCTTAAATATTTCTAACTAAATCTTTGTTGCAGGCTCCTTCACATACTTTGCTGGGCATCTCACAGGATGCGGTCAAGGAGAACCCAGAGCAAGTTTCATTTTCTGCTACTGAGAAAGCTTATGCGACAGCAAACCTTGAGCAGGTGCATGAGTTGCTGGAAAATGAGGGATATGAAGAGGATGAGACAGCAAGTTTTAAGGTAAGAGCTAGTTGCTGGAAAATGAGGACGAGACAGCATATGATTTGCCCAGAACGCAAAAAAATACACGAAACAAGATAGTCGAGGCCATTTAGTTTTGTCACCTTGATCTTTTTATGTGTTGCTTTAACTGATAACAGCGAGGTTTTGTGTTACACACACTTTTGAATGTTTGGAACTTGCAGGTGTCTTTAAGCTCGTGGCCTGGTCAACCATCTGAGAGCATTCAGGTCAAGAAGAATGGAGACGATGCTTTTCAATCCAAAGATTTTATGACTGTGCTGGAGTGTTACGCAAGGGTATGTTTAGATTATCATGTCTCGACCTGTTAAACTTAGATGTCATCTGCTGCATCTGCATTGTTCAGTTCAAGCCTAATTCCTAATAGAAACAGTTCTTTTGTTGCATAACATAATTGATCCAAAGCCAATTTAACGTAGTGGCTTTGAGACAGTGTGAAGCAGCGAGATTTACACTTTTGAGCTGTGGACATTTTGCAGTTTATCGACACTGGTGCAATGGAGTCTCCGACCATGCTTGTGCGGCGAGGCTTCGCGAACGTGGTGCTTGGCAGGATGGAGGATGCCCTGGAGGACGCAAGGAGAGCAGAGGGGATATCACCCGAGTGGCCGACGGCGCACTACCTGCAAGGGATGGCGCTCATCGGGCTCGGCATGGAGCTCGATGGCCATGAGAAGCTAAGGATAGCGGCCTCCTTGGAAGCCCAGAGAACTGGTAGGAACTAGGACTGTATAGAGCCGCTCGCCATGCCGCCTCCTCTCTCTTCTGTACCTAGGTCGCCTGCGCTTTTGGGTGTCGTCGGTCCAACCAGACATGCTTTGCAACCAGTGGCAGTAGGGTTGTTTTTTGGTCACCCCCTAACTTGAATCGGTGTCTTCCTTCAGTGGTTTTTACGACAAACTCCTAGGCTGGCTGGCTGTTATTACACCTCTGATATATCCGTATAAGTAAGAAATGGGAAATAGCATTCCGTGGATTTGGGATTGTAAATTGGCATTATTGTAGTCTTATGTCTCTCTCTAAATTCGTGTATATACAGAACTCCAAAGAGAATATCTGGTGTTTCGAAACTTTGAACCGCTATGGTTCGTTCGTCAGGCATTTCCTCTCTATCCATGCATTGGTGGTAAGGTTGGAGACGACAACCTGTGCTAGAACTAACCGGTTTCCTTTTCATTGTTGAGAATCGGCTACTGCATATGAGCTCGGGTGCAGAATAGCACTTTCGCTACTGCAGTATACTTAATGTTTTTGAAGTGATTTTGAACAGATTCGAGCAGTTCTTATGTTTATTTGTAATGGGCTTTGCTTCTTAGGGTTCTTATCATCATTTGACTTAACTGTGGTGGACACAAACGATAAGTTTCTTTTTTCCATCCCAATGATTTTTTTTGGGAGGAAATTGTAGAACTGACAAGCTCAAACATTTTTGGAGCTTTTTCACTGTCATCGATTTGACAGACTAAATGTGTTGTGTCATCAAAAGTATACCATTAAATTCATATGCTTATGTAGTTTCTAAATATGTACTTTTTGTCACATATAATACATATTTAGCTAGTTAAATTGTCGACATACAACTACTCGCATGCCCTATACACCCGACGGAGGTAGTATGAAAGTCTCTCTGCAACCAATATTCAAGAAGTTGCTCATGGTAAGGAATAACATCTCTAATCAATTTTAGTTGTGTGTTCGCAATAATTGGTCTTTAGGTTGAGTTACCAAAAAGAGCAAGCATTAGAGAAGAATTCATGCCAGCAGACATTCAGACACAGCCACACAGGCCTAATCATAACAATGAAAAGAGAAGCTTCGGCAACAAAATCTATCAAGCTGTACCAAATTATTACAGGCATGCGGCCCTGCCCATGATTCAGTGACAAGGTACACCACTGGAAAGAGCTGACACGCTGGGAGTTCCCTTTTCAACAGTATATATGAATTAGTCGGTCGCTCATGCTCTACTTAGCGAAACGGCAAACATTCCAAAACAAAAAACGGAGGAGAAACATGGCGATGGTATCCTGCTACAGAAAATGCGACTACTGCTTCTCAGAGCGCTCACATCTGGGTCTGCTGAGTCCCGAGCATCCCCCCGACAATGTTAGTCACCTGAAAAGAAAAAAGCCACAATGAGGGGTTTGGCAGTGTATCAAGCAAATTTAAGAAATGTGTATGTAGAGATCTAAACAACTGGGCATTATTATTTCGAGGCAAAGAACGACAACTAAGGAATATGAAATTGCAAATCCATGCTACATCCCTGCGGTGGCTAGGAGTTCCACATCAAAACTATCATGGCAAAAATGCATCTTCTCTGAGATAATTTAAAGCACAGGAAATGGTGTTTTCTTGCCCAAAGCAGGAAAAGGGCAGCGTGATATTATTATTATCTTCTATAAAAACCACATATATCAAGTGAACTTGCCTGCCAGTACTTTGAAACACACCGATCTATGCAACTGTTCTCTCCCATGTTGAGTTCAGCTTCTTTATGCCTGTTGAAACAGAACAAATGACAGGAAAAAGCCATCAACAGAGGATAAATCTTCTTGTGGTTGTCAACCAATGAGTTACAACGAAAAGGGATGATTGATGGAAAGTTGGACGCCAGTTGACTATTTTAACCACCTTAGTTGAGCCTTAATGAAATTTTGCATTATCTTAGTACATGAAAATATGTATGTAACTGCAATGTTTTTGTTACTCATTTTATTCAACTATAAACAGAAAATCAACAAAGCAATCCAGAACTAAGTAATAATGTGTTGAAAAATGGCAAGAGATTTCGAGTTAGAAATGCCAAGTACCTTTTCTCAATGCACTTCTCAAAACAAACATGTGTAAGCCTGCATAAAAAAATTGGCTCATGTCATCAACATGTGTACAATAAAAAAGGATTCAGGAATTATGTGGCACAATCTAACTATCTCCAAGCAAAAAGAGTACAGAGTGGATGATACGCCATGGTGAGGCTGCTAAATATTTATCATCCCTATAACAATGCCAGACTGACATTTCAGAAGACACTGCCTATGCAAGCATATTGTAACACACAAACGGAACACAAAATTCTCTATTGTCATCATTAATCTAGTTTATATTAGGAAGCAACAAATGAGAATAAGTGACTATCCAGTATCCACTACTAGCAAAGTACAGGGCATCTTGTTGCTTACAAGTTACAAGTAATAGAATGCCAACATCACTAAATTACGTGATGCGGTGATGCTACCTCTTCTCCTGATCAATGTGACTAGTAGGCGGTATATAGGAGTACATTAACGAGCATCACACACACATTAGTTGCAGCTTCATGGAAGATCATTCTATTAGGCAGTTCAACGATGTCATTATTCTCAGCTCAACAAACAGCTCTATTCATAGTTTTCGGCACATAAACAACAGGCTTATAACTGTGAAACTACATTATGCAATTAGGAGTAGAGTAACAGTAGTGCACACACATTCTTTGCGGGTTCAGGGAAGACCATTCTATTAAGCGGTTCAACAATGTCATTGGTCCCGGATCAATCAAGCAGTTCTATTCAGAATTGCCGGTGCAGAGCATGCCAATCACTTGTCATAGCTGAAGGAAACAGAGTTTGCAAGGAAATCACTGAAGCAGTAAAAACATTTAAACACCAAACATCCCATTGTCAAACTACTTTAGGCTACTCATCCGTCTGCAACGGCACGACAAGTGCAAGCAATTCCTTTTCAGCAGACAATGGCATCCCTCAATGTATAACTAATAAGTAACAACAACTACGGAGTTGGTTCTACTCGTTTGCATTAACCAGCCATCTGATCTCACAAGCCCCACCCAGGTGGTAGTACGGCAGCTAACAGGTGCATCACTCACCGGTTGAAAAGCTCGACCCGGTACTCCATCTCCTTCTCGGCCATCCCGAACATCTGCATCGCGCAACCACCGTAAATTAACCTCATCACAAACTCCAAATCGAAGAGGATTCCGCACATAATTAAACATCAAAATTCGGAAGTTAAAATCGACGCGCGTACCATCTCCTTCTCCAGCTCTCTCTGCACGTCCTTGGCAGCAGCCATTGTCGCGACGCCTTAGCCTGCACAGGCAGAATCGCACCGATCTAAGCAAGGGAATCGTCCGAGGAAGGCACGGGGAGCAAATATGGTGGTGCCTACGGGGAACGATGACCGGAGGAGGCCGGAGATCTCGCGAGCGCGGCGGCGGCGGCGGCGGTCGAGATGCCGCGGACGGGAAGAGGAGCACTGGAGCAGCGGCGAGAAAAACTCTAGGGTTTTGCCCTTCTTCTTTCTTGGAGGAGGAGGTGGAGGACCTCCGCGTCCTCATATGGGCTTCCTGCTGATGCCACCAATGGGCCTGCAGGCCCACATACGTTCGCCGGCCCACATACGTTTGCCGGCCCAAGGCCTATTTTTCTGGGCCGGAGGGTGATAAGCGGCACTGTTTGTTTTTGAAAGAAAAAAAAAACTCAATCGCTTCGTTCCCGAGCGGCTTGAGAGAGCTGGGAGCAATGAGTTTGGTCTATCCACTCCTGCGGCTCCCATGCCGCTGCGCCCTCCCGGCGGCGCCGCGGGCCGCCGCGGCGTCGGTGGTGTCGCTGTCTGCCTCGGCCTCTTCGGTGGAAGGCGGCGACGGGGACGGGGAGCTGACGGCGCGGGAGAGGCGGGAGAGGCGGAGGGAGGCGAGGGAGCTCAAGGCGCGGGACTGGAAGGAGGAGGTGGAGGAGCGGCTCATCCACGAGCCGGCACGGCGGCGGAAGAAGCCGCCGAAGCGGACGTGGCGGGAGGAGCTCAACCTCGACTTCCTCGCCGAGCACGGCCCGCAGTGGTGGCTCGTGCGCGTCTCCATGGCGCCGGGCACCGACTACGTCGACCTCATCACCAAGGCCGTCGCCCGCCGCTTCTCCGAGGTCTCCTTCAAGGTAGTTTCGCCCCCAATCTCTCCCCTCGCCCCCGAATGGGGTAATCGGTCGTTCGTTTAGATTACTGGCCTACTCTCTCACAAGCATTTTGCCGAACACCTGAAGCGTAATGCCGACGTGCAAAACTCTGATCACCACAACTTAAATTTCACATGTACAGAGCAGTTATGCATAACAAATCCTGTGAGAATGCATTTGGCTATTGGTTGTGAATTCTCATGGCGACACTTCCTGTCGTGTTTCAGTTTCAGTAACTAAAAAGTTTCTAGTTCTTATTCCTTTAATAATCATACAATCAATCATGGTAAAATTTGGGCTAGTGAGATGTGAGGTGAACCCAACGAAAGAGAGCCTTCAAATCCCCCTGTTATTTGCATGACATGTTCTCTTGAGCTGTCTTTCTCACAGAGAATATATCTGCAGATTTACAATCCAGCCATCCAAGTGAAGAAGAGGCTGAAAAGTGGTTTAATCAGTACCAAGTCAAAACCTCTGCATCCTGGGCTGGTTTTTCTGTATTGCACCTTAAACAAGGAGCTTCATGATTTCATCAGAGACACCGAAGGTTGTTATGGTTTTATTGGAGCTACAAGAGGTTCCATGTGGGTACTTCTCAGCTCATCCATTAACGTCTCTGAAACTTTATATGCTCTTCGCTTCGATATTCTTGTTCGAACTATCCATGCTCTTGCTTATACAGCTGATGTTAGATAGCTTGCCACCCTGGATTTTTCAAGTGTTTGCGATGAGTATTGTATATTGTACAATCTTATGCCGTCCGTAGTTTCAGAATCATTCTTTAACCCACAAATTAGCGAACACGCATTACTCTGTACCCAATTTCCTCAACACAGCTAGTGTACCAATTCGATGATCTGGAATTCTTTTTGGAGCACAAGTGTGCTATGTGCACTTCACATGAAGAACTTTTTTGAAGCAATAACTTGTTTGCTGTAATTTTCGCAGTGCATGGGTGATAGTAGATGTGCAATATGTACAGCAGCTGATCGTATATCATATATGTTGTGTGATAAGTTTTGCCCTTCTTGTGGCTGCCATCATACTAATACTTCCACCGTGCAGTAAAAGGCAGATTAAGAAGCCTAAACCTATTCCAGTTGAAGAAGTCGAATCAATTATTAAAAAGGAAAAGGAGGAACAAGAGAAAGTTGACAAAGAATTTGAAGACCTGGAAAACTGGAATAATGTCGAGTCCTTTAGCAAACCTGTTGAAGACTCTGAACTTATGTTAATAAATAAGATCAAGAAACAGGTCAAGAAATCAACTTCAAAAGGTGCCTCCAGCAACAACACTTTTACGCTCGGTGCCAGTGTTCATGTTCTCTCCGGGCCTTTTGCAGGCTTCACTGGCTCTCTTCTGGAAGTAAATCGTAAAAATAAGAAGGTTAGGCTGATAACAGCTTCATAATGAACTAATTGTCTTGCTGCTCTCCATTACCTTTTCTTCTCGTATTATCTGGTTATCTAAGAAGTGTTATCTCCCACAGGTTACTGTCCAGATGACACTTTTTGGCAAGGAGAGCTTTGTAGATCTAGATTTTGATCAAATTGAGGCACTCAATACTTAATGGTAATGAGAGTTGTCTCTGATACCTGAACACTTCTGAATTATGTTTTCCCTTCACTGAGCTATGACTGAGCACTGGACAATACTAGCATTTAACCAACAGTTTCCAGGAATGAGCATGTGCTACTGAACCTGCATCAGGTAGTGATAAAGTACAAGAATACCTGAGTCAGGCTGTACTGCATTCAAATCATATAGGGAGTTACTAGTACAAGTGGGGCGTCAGTCTCTCTTTCCCCTGGTTATGACCTGAAAAGAATCATACAGGGAGTTACTACAAGTGGGGAGTCTTTCTTTCCCCTGGTTATGACCTGAAAAGAATCATATAGGGAGAAGACTTGCATATTTTTTATGCACAATATAAATTGTGTATCTGGAGTATGTGACCTCACATGTGGGCCTTTGGTTATAGGATAGGACAATCATTTGTTATCATTGCTGCTCCCCCAAGGCCCCAAGTGAAGTAAATCAAGTATATTTAAGGTTCTGCTGTAAGGAAATTTTATCATTGTTCCATGATATGTCAGTAGAGTGCCCATCAAATTGACTTTTTCCCCACTGTACTTTCATAGGGGTACTAGTATATTTCAGATCCTCTAAGCTTCGTGGGCCTTTTCCCATCTGGTTTCTCATATATTTTGGGTTCTTACAAAAAAAAGTGTTTCTCACATTTGTTTTTCATGTCTGAACAGCTAGGCACAGACCCACTGTATCAGTAATTTGTTTTTCGAAATAGAATCAGAAGTTTTGTCAGTTGGGCCCTGGAGATATGAATAAAGCACTTGGGGTATATGGATCTGTTGAAGACCACCGGATCGGGTGACAAACACAACAGAAGAGTTAGCCTGTGAACCAGTAAACATTAAGCCGTAAGTACTCTCCACCACCATGTGTTTGAACAACTAAACGAGCTCTGTGAATGGATCCTGAACCAAATTACTAGGTGGGGGGCAGCAAAGAGGGATATGGAATGTAATTTTTGCAGCCTTATTCATGTTGAAATAAGTAAATAATCTCTTCTTTCAGCCTGGAAGGTGTTTTGAACGCCGGTTTGCGAACCAGGATCGGATCTGTTGAACCGGGGAAGTCGCCGACCCGACCTGACCTCCACTTGGTTGCTAAAGTTCCACCTCGAACTAGTTCTATCACGCAGAGAGCAATGTTTCAACACTTTGTATTCTTTTTTAGCACCATAGGCTATTCATTAATTTCATAATTGTGATCAGTACATTTCATTTATCAACCAAATCAAATGGCGGAAAAAAGAAGGCTGGTTTTCATCGAAAGTCATTAGAGCAACTCCAACCGGACGACCCAAACGGGCGCGTGTCGGCCGTGCGGACGCTAGTGTCCGTTTTTATGTTTGGGTTGGCGCCTGCACCCAAGGCAGGCCGGATGTATTTTTTTGCGCGCGGACTCGAAATAAAAAACATAGGTTGTCGAAAATTCAAAAACAAAAACATAGGTTAGACCCCACAAAAAAACCATTAAACGCCAGTCAAAGTCCACTTAAACATTAATAAAAACATAATTAAACAAAAAAAAAGTTTGCGCCTCCTCGCGTGTTGCCCTAGGCGGGGCGGCGTCCGGGCCGGTGAGGTCAACCAACTCCGGCGTCGGGCGAGGCCAGGGGAATGCCGCCTTCCAGGCCTGAGCGCCGCCATCGTCGGGGTCGATGGGAGGTCGACCAGGGGTTTCCCCCGTTCCAGGCAGCCACCACCCACCCTCATGTGCCAGATCTGGCGGCCCGGAGGAGCAGCGACCAGATCAGCAAGGGAGGACCACGGCAAAGGGGAGGAGACCGGGAAGCAGAGCAGCCGAGGCCGACGGCGCAAACCGCAGCATCGACGAGCCTCCACCGCCCCACCGCCGCCCACACGGCCAGTGGGCACGTCTAGCACCGGTGGCGTCATCCGCGGGACGAGATCGACGCCGCCCTCGCCAGTCAAGGCCGCCGCCCCGAGATCCAAAGCACCCTGCATTGTAGGGCTTACGGAGCCTCGCTGCCACCCTCATCGGCATACGCGTCGGCGAGCGCCTCGGGT
>CBMN010003274.1:0-13485 GCA_000582825.1 Hordeum pubiflorum | reverse complement strand
GGGGGGGGGGGGGGGGGCTTAATTTGTTGTTGAATTTTTTTAATGATGTGAAGGCGTTATATGTGCTTGATGACATGGATGACTCGTTTGCTACAAAAAGGTATATGAAAGGATTGCATGTACTTGATGGCGTGGAGGACTAGGTGGCATGTGTGACAAGGTCGGATATGTGCATGTAGAGTGGATAAACTATTTAGGTATATACATGATAACCATGTTTCTATAGGTGTGGCATTTTAAAGATTTTCACACCAATTTAACCGGAGAGTCTTACCATACTCTCCTTCGATGATCGATGACAATAAGAACATAATCCTCAGGTACCGAAGATGACAAGGAAAACTAGAGGCTAGGGATACAGTTCCCATCGTACCAAAGGCCACATGCTTCATTTTCTGCGTTGAAAAGGTCTGATGTCTTGCATGAATTTCCGAGACATACATGGTGGTTGCTGCTACTATGGAATGATGAACTCTAGCGGATGCGTCAAATTCATAGGCTCCAAAACCCTTTTAGGTCATGCTTCATAATTTTTTGAGGGTCCACATGTAAGCATCTTTGTTCGTTTGTCGGTATTTACCATTCGGCACATTCTTCTTTTGTCTCGGCCGGGAACGGCCCACGAGGAGGGTCTGGACACGACATGGCTCAGGCGAGGTGGCCGTGGAGAAAAATAGTGGGCGGGGAAGAGGAAGATGGATGAGCATGGTTGTCTGGTGGCAAGTGGGGAAACGTCGATTTGAAAAAATGTGACCCAAGCATCCTGGTCATTAATTAGAAGAAATATCGATTTATATAACCACGCTCTAGTGGGAAAAAGGGTCCGAAAAGGACGCGCTCTAACGAGAAATAAAGGGGGAGGGGCGGGATAGGGCGCAGATGGACAAGACACGCAAGGATGCCCATTAAATGGGCGCCCTTTTCATGGAAACCGCACATGCGAAAGTTGTACTGGCGATTGTGTCATTGGCAGGAGAAGGAGAGGGAGGGAGAGGGAGAGGAAAGAAATGGCAAGTTTCACAAAAAAAAATATTATCCTTATCAGTAGTGTTTTTTCAGCTTGCAAACTAACTAAGAACTAATATAAATTTTGAAAATATAAGATTTTTCCGATAGACTTTCTTTACGTTACATAAGATGAACCAACAAAACTTCTATGAGCTACGTAGTACTTTACTACACTCAAATTCATGCATGCCTCAACTCAAGAAAAATAAATTCATGCACGCCTAAATCTCTATGGATGATCCATCCGTGCCCGTTCTCGTGAGCGCTAGCTTGTGGTGGCATACTGACATCATGATCTTGTAAGTTTTGGTTTGTTGCATAATTTGGCTTGGCTTGCAATAAGGCTAGGTTTTATCTGTTTGCTAAATTACAAGATCATGTTTACAAACAAGCTGCCAGTGCTGAAAGGGCAGGATTTTCTTGGGACATAACAAAGGCGGGGTGTCCATTGGTTTTGCTGTTGATCAAGCATAGCATTGCATCGGCTGTTGATCAAGAATGTCTAAATAGCATAGCATTGCATCAGTAGAACAAGCAAATCAGAGTGGCGCAGCGGAAGCGTGGTGGGCCCATAACCCACAGGTCCCAGGATCGAAACCTGGCTCTGATAATTAAGGTTTTTGGGTTTTCCACTTACTTATTTATTTGTTGCTCTACAAGGCTGCATCATCGGGAATTTCCTCTGAAAAGATTCAGAAGCTCCGTGCACTTGTCGTAAACCAGCTGCATCATGCTGTTTGTTTCTCGTTGCTTGGTTCACCTCCTGTTATAGTTATTGATTTTCGTGTTTACAAAGTGGAAGAAGAACAAGGTTTAACAGGGAGTCTTACAGGTCAGCAAAAGTGTCTGTCGGAAGTAGCAGAGTGAGGCAATGTAATTCGTGAGCTTCAAAGCACATGGAGCGGCAGAGGCCGGGCAGATGCTGCTTCTTGCCTGACTGCAACGCTCTATTAAGAGGCAATGTAATTCGTGAGCTTCAAAGCACATGGCCGGTAGATGGACCTGCGAGTGTGATTCCAGCGGCAGAGCCCGACCTGGTCCCTTCTTGAGCGCCTCCACAGCGCCCGCGCTCATCCCACTGTCCACGAGGCCTTCACTGCACCCGCCATGTTTGAATTGTAGTAGCTGTCGTAAGTGAAGGAATGGAGCTGGAGGCTGAATTGCTAATGAACTGATGAATTTCATACTAGGATTTTAGAAGCAAGACCAACGAATGTCTATTTACTGCTCTATTACTAGACTAGACTCTAACTTATAGACCATGGGCTTTATTTACAGTCTTGCTTCTCCTTGTGAAGTGGAGTGAAGAAAAAAGCGTGCCATCCGTAAAGAAAAGATAATACTCTAGTACTGAATCATCAAGAGCCCTTGTCTACTCTAGAACCAGAGGAAGGATCCAACGGCATAGCTTCATCTCCCCCGGTACTCCCTCCTCTCACGGTCCAGACTCCAGACTCCAGACTCATCGGCCGCCTCCAAAGCCCCTCGCCGGCGGCCAGGCCCACCTGTCCTGCCTCCCGCGTTCCCTTCCTCGGGCGCCGGGGCCTCCTCTTCGTCGCCGCTGCTGAGCGCGTTCGGCATTGATCGCAACCCGCGGGGGCGGCGGCGGCGGCCGGTTCCCCCGAGAGGCTGGTTGGTGCCAGCGCGCGGCGAGCGTCGCAGGTGACGCCACTCGAGCGCGGCGCGCCTCGTCAGGGGACGCACGCACGGTCTCCCAGCCTCCCCATTGGGCGAGATCCGCGCGCCGAGCTCAACTGGAGAGTGGAGACGGCCAGCAATGTCAACCGCCCGCCTGTGCTCCACCTTCACCTCCTCCCTCAAGGCTCCTTCACGAAAACCACGAGCCCCCCTCGCGGCCTTGGCTGCCGCCACGGAGCGCGTGCGCGCCGGAACGCTAAGCCAGGAGGACGCGCACCACCCGTTCGACGATTTGCTAGGCCGAGCCGCCGCCGTCCCGGTACGCGGGCTGAACAACTTTCTTGCCGCACTCGCCCGCGCACCGCCCTCAGCTGCCTGCGGCGATGGCCCCACCCTTGCCGTCACCCTCTTCAACCGTATGTTCCGAGGCGCTGGTGCACGGGTGGTGTGGCCCACGCTCTGTACCTATTCCATCCTCATGGACTGCTGCTGCCGCGCAGGCCGCCCGGACTTGGTGGTTGCCTTCTTCGGCCGCCTCCTCAGGTTGGGGCTGCGCTTGAATGTCATCTCGTTCAGCAACCTCCTCAAGGGGCTATGCCAGGCCAAACGCTCAAACGAGGCTTTGGACGTGCTGCTCCACCGGATGCCCGAACTAGACTGTGCGCCTAATGTCTTCTCGTACAGCATAGTAATCAACGGCTGCTTTAAAGAAGGTGAAATAGACAAAGCGTGCAATCTCTTCCATGAGATGGTCCAACTGGGAATTCGTTCCATGGATGGTCGATTGACCAGCGAACGTTTTCGATTACTGGGTGCTGGCGATCGAGCGAACCAGACCACAGAGTTCAGCTGCAGATCTATTACAAGATCAATTCGGATTGGCTCTTGGTCCTCTTTAGGCCCAATTACCATTTTATTTTATACAAAAAGTAAAAATATGTGAAAAAGAAATTTTGCATGATGTATGTAAAAATAAGCAGTATCAAACAATTGACATCTTATACAAAACAAAATTTCCCCTGATCTGAATTATGAAAAATGCGATGCTATTTTATAAAACTGCCATTACTCTAATTTATAAATTTACAGTAAGTATGAAGTATGATAAAAAATAAAGAAGGGCGTGTCATCTAGGAAAAATATAATTTCCATGCTAAACTTTAAAACTACCATCCTGTAGATAGCAATTATTTTATTTGGATAATAAAATGTCATCTCTTATTAATAAAAATACCTCCTCTTAATAATAATAATGCTATCTCTTAATAATAAAATGAAATCCCTTAATAATAAGAATGCAATCTCCTAATAATAAAAATTTCCTCTCTTAAATATAATAAATACCATCTCTTAATAATAGAAATGCAATATCCTAATAATAAAAAATTCATCTCTTAATAATAGAATGACATCTTAATATTAATAATTACATCCCTTAATAATAAAAAATGTCATCTCTTAATAATGAAAAATGTCATCTCTTAATAATAAAAATCCAATCTCATAATAATGAAAATGCCATCTCTTAATAATAAAATGCCATCTCTTAATAATAAAAATACATCTCTTAATAATAATAAATGTCGTTTCGTAATAATAAAAATGTTATCTCTTAATAATAAAAAAATCATGTACAAAAAAACTTGGCTTGTGTAAAAACAAATTGCCATGTGACATATTTCAGAAAATTATAAACTGCCTTGTTGATTGTTAGAAAAACTGTCATGTACCTAAGACAAAAAAAACACATAAAATTCCATCATGGTAAAAAGAAAGGCAAAAAAGGAGGGCTTGGGATTCGAACCCAAGTCTTCCTTGTGCAAGCTCACGTCGCTAGCGAGTGTAGTGCGCAGGGATGTTTTAAAAAAAACTTTTGCTTGGTTTATCTTATATAAGGTGTATTGTTATCCGTGCAAGTCAACCATTTGAATATTTAACCAAGATTATAGAATAAACTAACGACATCTACAATGCCTAATAGATAAAATATGAAACTACTNNTCATGATGGATCAAATGGTATAAATTTTGTGGTGTGGATATTGGTATATTTTGCTAAAACCTCGGTCAAACATGGCCTCGTTTGACTTTTGAAAAAATAAATACACCTTATATAAAGGACGGATGGACTAGTTTCAAAATCTGGCGGTCCTGCGTTGAGATCCATGCAACAGTGGGCACGGCGTACGCTGGTAGATGCCAAAAATCTGACGGATACCAGATAACATGTCAGTAAATAAAACATGCAAATTAATTACTCCCTCCATTCACAAATATAAGATGTTTTGGATATTTCACTTGGCAAAGAACCTCCTGAAAAACAACCTCTCGAGTCGACCTTGGCGATTGCGCCGCCGCCAAAGAAAAACACCTATGCCTAGTCAGCCCCTCGCGATCGTCGGAGGATGCCACCTGACGGTGGACGGCGGTGGCGTGGCTCCCCTCTGCTCTGATTTGGTTCCCTCCCTGCGCATCCCTCCTTCTCCCTCACGTCATCTCCTGCTCTTGGCTGAGCTAATGTCCCTTGCACATATCTGCCTTGGGGACGTCAATCCTTTCATAGCGGCTGGGGTGGTTCCTGCCCATCCTCGTGTTGCTGCCTCTCCCCTGCGCGTCTCGTCCATCGCACTACAGGCGTGCATCGGCGGTGGCGGCTTTGCATGGGTGGGCGCGATCTGGGCTAGCAGGGGCGGCGCATGGTGTCTGTCACGTGCAGAGACAGCGGTGGCATGAGCAGGCGGTGGAGGTTCCCAACAATAGCCGGATTTATTTGGCAACCTCGACTGTCGTTAATCGTGGCGAGGGCTCGGTGCGGCTCAGCTACTCATCTCCGTGTGGTGCGGGTGGTGGCGGCGGTGCTTGCTAAGACCTCCGTCCTGCTGGAGGGAACCGGCGGGTGGTGCGGTCCTTGGGTTCTTTTTGCTCTAAGATGGTGTTATGCCGGTTGCCGACCCTCATGTATCCGGCCGTTGACAAGTTTCAGAATGCTCCGCCGGAGATCTTCATTGGGTGCTTGACGCCTATAGATTGCTGGATTGGACGGGATTTGGTCGTGTGCGCCCCTATTTCAGCCTGAGTGGCTTGAGAAGGGTGTGACGCGAAGATTCAGTATCTATTGACATTATGAGACACGTCGGTATTTCGATTTTCATGGTGAGACAGTGGCGGAGAACATCACAGGGCTGAGGTCTGAGGCCTTGTAATGGCGGATCGAGTCTTTATGGCGATGAGGACTTTTCTTGGTGATTCATGACTCGTAGCACCGACATCGGTAAGTGGGGGCGACAGCACAAGCGGAGTACAGAGTCTTAGCTTTCTGGATGAAAACCCAATGCCTAGCCTTAATTGGTTGTGCTTGGCAGTGATCTTGTTGAAGGCATTGTTTTGATAGCACGGATCTTCTTCATGGTGAAAACCTAAGATCTAGGATTGGCCGATGACGGTGCTTATGCACTATTTCCTTCTTGGAAGTGTTGCTTTTGGAGAATTTGGACTTCGGGTATTGTCTAGGTGCTGGTGCGTGCTGCAGCTACAAGGAATCACGGTAGTGGATCTTTTTTTTTGTCATTTAATTGTGTGCATCCGTAGTGCTTTTACGACATTGTGTTGTTGCAGAGGCTAGATGTAATTGGTATCTCCGTGATATTAATAAATCCCCCTTATCGAAAAAAATTGTCATTGAATGGATGCATCACGACGCGGTTGGCAACTCCACTCCATACGAAGGAGCTAGGTCAATGCCCAAGTTTATATAACCTTCCTCTTTAGGTTCTAATCTACGTTACTCTTCATCGACGGTGGTTGCTGTTCTAGTGCGCTGGTCCCATAGGGTCTTAGCACGATAACTTTCTGACTATCTACTACAACAAGTTTTGTCCGGCTCCGGTGAGGGAAGAGCGATGACGGCAACGCGCCTTCAGCTCGTTTTAGTGCTTGTAATCGTCGCTAGGTGGTCTATAAATCTGGATATTATTTCTGATGTTCGTTGTACTACCATGTTTGAAGATGAATAGATCGGATGTGCGGAACGCGGTGACGGGGCGCTGCTGCAGCTGGCTGTGTACCTCTGCGCTGCAATGCCCTTCGTGCTCTTCGCCGAGAGCACTAAATGGGGCTCGTCGTCGCGGTGCTATGGCTCAGCAGCCGACGCCTCAACCGCAACCCAAGCAGGAACAAGGGTGGCGACAACGACAACGACGACGACGACATGGAGTCCGGCGGCGCACAAGACCTGCCCATGGTCCTGGTCCAGATCTCCATGTTCAACGAGAAGCAGGTCAGTACTCTATGTATCATCGATTGCTCATCTATGCTGATATGATATGCATGACTGTTAGAGACCAGCTATCGATTCACTTCTCTCAATCACGAATTCGAATTACAAGCTTGATACAGGAGGAATTGCTAGAGTTCAGAGAACAAGGAGGAAGAGGGAGGGAGGAGGAAGAAAGGTAGGGGGTGCCAGGGAAGCCGCCGTTGTCGTGATCCAAGCCCGGATACTTTGCTCGTTGCCTCCTTCGGTGTATTTGTAGCTCGTGCTGCTGGATGGCTCGTGGATGGGCCACACACATGTGCTAATTGGAGCAAACAAGCCCACGTACAGATGGGCTCCTGACAATGACCATGTACCCCTCAAAAAAAAAGAAAAAGAAAGACAATGACCATGTTACTTGCTGCACGCACGCATGATCCATCACTCGTATACTGCTCTGCTGCCTGCGAGCAGTGTACTCGTGGTGCTGGTAACGCTAGCTGCATGTGTACTCGATTTTGTTGCTTTATTCAACGATCATCATGCATAAGCTGCTGCTTTACAACTCCATTTCCACAACATATGCATGCATGCACGATTACTACTGTCATTGTTGCACTCCTGTACGTTGTTGCTACGCCCATCCAAATTCAAGATAAAAAAAAAAACAGCTAGCACTATGCTTACTGCACGCAAAGACAAGAGTCAACTCTCTCTGGTACGGTAGTAGTACGTATTTGTCCGATGTAGGGAGTGACAACATACTCACAAAAGTTCTGTCTGTCAGTGTGTGTTCACCTGAGTGAAACAAGTAGGCACAATTACTGGGTGGCAGGTGTACCGTCTGTTCGTCGGCGCGGCGTGCGGACTGTGGTGGCCGGCCGACAAGGTGGTGATCCAGGTGCTGGACGACTCGACGGACGCAGGCAGCCGGGCGATGGTGGAGGCGGAGTGCCGCCGGTGGCCCGGCAAGGGAGTACACATCCGCTACGCAGCGGCTACAAGGCAGGCGCCACGTGGGAGGGCCTCAAGAGGGGTACGCCAGGGACTGCGAGCTGGTGGCTGTCTTCCAGCGCCGGACGCCGACTTCCTCCGGCGTACCGTGCCAGTCCTCCAGGCCGACCCGGCGGTGGCGCCGGTGCATGAACGCGGACGAGTGCATCCTCACCAAGGAAAAAAAAAATAGTGTGCTACATCAAAATAGTGCCGACCTACAAATATGCTATTAGCGTGCTATTAACGAGATGTTGTATATTGTTATATTTAGCAAGGCAATTCTCAATATATGCTCACCCGCATCCAGGACCAGGAGATGTCGCTGGACTATAGCACTTGATGGTGGGGTCGGCGTGCCATGGCTTCTTCGGCTTCAACGGCACGGCCGGGGTGTGGCGCGTGCAGGCCGTGGAGGACATGGACCTGGCCGTGAGAGGGCGTCCATGCGGGGCTGGAAGTTGGTCTACGCCGGCGGCGACGTCCAGGTCCGCAACGAGCTGCCCAGCAGCTTCATTCAGGGCTTACCGGTACCAGCAGCACCGGTGGTTCGTGCGGGCCGGCCAACCTGATGCGGAAGATGGTTGCCAGCAGGCAGGTGTCGGCGTGGAACAAGGTCCACGTGCTCTACGGCTTCTTCTTGGTCACGAAGGTGGTGGCGCACCTCGTCACCTTCCTCTTCTACTGCGTCCTCATCCCGGCCTGCGTGGTCGTCGGCGGCCAGGGTCAGGACGTGCGCCTGCCCACGTACGTGCCCGCCATCTGCACCCCGAGGTCCGTCTGCTGGATCCTCTTAGAGGTATCAGCTTAATTTAATTTCCAGGGCAGGACAATTACTTGCTCCATAATATTCATTCATCCATTTTGCACCATGTACAGAACAAAAAATAATCGCTTCACAACAGCATTAGTTCGAAGCAGATGAGCATTCTCTTCTCAACCAGCAAAGGCATTTTCTATACATGTTGGTGAATGGCAAAACCTACAATTTCTTTCTTTTTGTTGTTGCAAGATGAATAATCCGAAAGAAGATAGCAATAGCATTCAAAGCCATCCGTTTGTTTGTATACACGACGTGAATGGCGAAACTTACAGGTGATCAGAAAGAAGAAAGGGGACAAGTCAAACCTTCAAATCGAACAGATCAGCTAACAGCTACTGCAGTTCGCCCGCCTTGACCTCAAACTCTTCTCTGGTTGATAGTATCTTCACACGAACCATGCCTCGCTCCCACTCGGATTTCCCAACCAGGATCAGCCTGCTAGCGTTTATCCTCTCCGCATGTTTGAACACCCTACAGCGTAGTAAACAGTAATTACAGATACACCCACCCACATAATTATTCAACACAAATGAAAGAAACAGAAATACCATTTGAGACGCTTGTCTTCTACAAGGTCTACAGATCTGCCCTTCTTCCGCAGAGAGGATGCAACACTGGATGCTGGCCCTTCAAGCTCCTCGT
Organism: Hordeum pubiflorum; assembly: GCA_000582825.1. Classification (NCBI taxonomy): domain Eukaryota; kingdom Viridiplantae; phylum Streptophyta; class Magnoliopsida; order Poales; family Poaceae; genus Hordeum; species Hordeum pubiflorum. The sequence goes on along the minus strand of CBMN010003274.1, from coordinate 4,130 downwards.
CCAATGGGAACACAATGTCATCTATTTGACGTGACAGGTCAGGCAAAAGACCCTTTTCTTTCAGCAGCTGCCAGAAAACGTGTAAATTATAGAGTTTGTATTACTGCCACTCAAACTGCATCACAAAAAATTCATAATGACATGTAAACAACGACAATCTTTTCCACATGAATTCACATTCTCAGCACTACTCAACTTGATAAAATCTTAGCCCAACCTTGTGCAATGCTGGGCTTCTGAATTTGCTATTGTTACTTTTTCTTTACTTCATATTAGCAGGTCTTTCTCATATCTTTATCAAAATATCAATTTTATAGGAACTTTAATCTTCGACCAAGCAGCTTTCTTCGATCCGCAAGGAAAAAGGAACCAGACAAAGGGGAGAAAATTAGCATTGTATCATACTTCCACTATAACAGCATCTCCAAATCCAAAGCCACAGGCTGGTACATCTTCAGTTCCAAATGTTGACAGTAGCCTGTCATACCTCCCCCCACCACAAATCGCTCTCAGTTCCCCTTCCCTATCAAAAGCCTGAAAACATGGGTCAAGAGAGTTCGGCATGAAACAAGAGTTGGTGACCAAAAAAAAAAAAAGATGGAATGCCACATGATCAGGACCTCAAAAACAATCCCTGTGTAGTATGCAAGGCCACGAACAACAGATGCGTCGAAACAGATCCAATCAGCATAACCATATTGCTCAGCAAACGAGAAGAGCTTCTTCAAGTCAGCAACGGCTTCAACACCGGAACCTAGCACCTCTGCATGGGAATATCAAAATGAGTGATCCCTTTCTGGATAAAAAGGGTGGACTTCGCTTTCTTTTTCCAAACAGTTACACAAATATGGATGCCATAAGAGAAAGAGATTGGACAGTATCAACAAGAAGTTTAACAAAATGATACCACAGTACATCACAATAGTGTAGCAACATGTCGAATGCTAAAGCCAGTAACAGACCTTCAAGTTTGTCCAGTGACTTGAGAGAGAGTACTTCAATGATACCCTGTACAGCTTCAGATGACAGCCCAGTTGAAATCAATTCCTTCTCAATTTCTTCCCTACTCAGTTTCCCCAGCTGCACAATATTGTAAATTCATGATGCAATAAACAATTAAATAGTGCATGCAAATTCATCTAGTAGTTATGAACAGAGTAAATATGCAACACAGAAACAACTATGATATGCTTAACTTTAAAATCAGTGGACAACAGGATTGTGGTTTTTTCATGAATATTTTACTTGTTATTTACAGTACAGAGGGTTAGATGAGAACGGATTTTAATCGCAAATTGAGAAACAAGCATGGGGAAATTGACCCATGTGATATGTATTAGCTACCAAGTTGTGAGTCATACAAAGAACACTAAATTGCCTGATCATTTCCTAGATCTCTACATGGACTGCATAGTCAAGGATAAACAGCACAAAAGTCCAACAAAAATCAACATCTTGATTTTTTAGCGGTCTTATCCTAGGTATCCACCTGACCACCTGGACAGCATAGCGCTAAGAAGAAACTGTGTAGAAATAAATAGAAACATAAAGATCTTACTATGTTTTTAAGTTTTTTAATGAGCAGTGCAAAGAGGTGAGCATGAACATATTTTAACTGCAGCATACGAAAAAAAGCAGCTTAGGAGCAAACTTCCAACTATACATTTACTCAGAATGCCATGGCTAATAAAGTTAGGCTTGAAACAAAGTAGGATGTGCATGAAGGCATCATGGTACAATAAATCAGAAGGTGAAAGCAGGGTTTGGACATACCTTGTCAACAATAACACAAACTTGAGTAAACAAGTGCTCTGGTACGGAGTACATATTCAACACGGCCTGAAGAACCTGGAGAGAAGAGAGAACAGTGAGGCACAAAACAGAGAGATTGGCCCTAATAAACCCATGCATGGGACATACTTGCCATCGAATGGAAGGGAACAAAATGGTTTGTTTACTTGTAATTAGAAATTTAGAAGGCAAAATAGTGAAGTGAAAGGCTACCTTTCGGCTGGACAGTCTGATCCCCACATCTGAAGACGTAATCCCAAGACGCTCAAACAAGAGAACGATAGCTTGAATGAGCTCAGCCTCGGCCTGAATTTGAACAAAGGGGAGAAGTGAAGTCAGTGTGAATCACACAGGACAAGGTGAATCAGAATGGACATATATACATACATACCCGGACTTTAGGCATACCGAAAATGTCCATGTTCCACTGATAATGCTCGCGGCGCCTTCCTCTTGTCATACGCTCGTATCGCCAGCATTGTCCTATGGTGAACCACTTGAGTGGGAGGGAGACTGACTTTCTAGAGAGAGAGACATTCACAAGAAGAAGAAGAAGAAATGTGCTTACTAGGCGTCAATTGGGATAAACTGAGTGATGTGAGATTGGTATCTACTATCCTAGGTTGGGCGAAATCAGTCAAACAAATCTAATGGTTGAATGAACTGAGATTGGCATCCAATCCAGCCTTCATATATCATACAGTACATAGATAGGAGTACATGGGAGCAGATAGATGCATACCCTTGCTTGATGACGAGGCGCGCGAGGGAAGGCGTGATCTCCGGCCTGAGCACGACGCGGCGGCCGCCCTTGTCCTCGAAGTTGTAGAGCTGCTGCGTGATCTCCTCCCCGGCCTTGCGGATGAAGAGCGCCTCGGACTCGAGCACGGGGAAGTCCACCTCCTCGAAGGCCATGGAGCGGGACACCTCCCGGAAGTTGTCGAAGAGCCAGGAGCGGAGCCGCATCTCCTCCGGCGGGAAGTCCCTGGTGCCGCGCGGCGGGTTCACGTCCACCACCGCCGGCTGCACCATGGGAGCAGGGGAGGAGGAGGAGTCGCCGCTGGTGGCCAGCGCCGTGGGGGAGGCGACGCAGAGGAGGCGGCGGGCGGGGCGAAGGGGCGTGAGGCCGAGGGGGCGGCGGAGGAGGCGGAGCGACGCCGCCGTCGACGCCGATGCCATCGCCGTCGCCGAAGAGGGGAGGAGGGACCGGGGAGGAACTCCGCTCTGCCTCGGCGAAGATGAGATAACTTCCTTCCTTCCTCTGGGCCGCCTGCTTCTCCGGCCCATTCATTCGTTAAAGGCCAGGCCCGACCCGACCCGAATCGGTCCAGTTCAGTTCAGTTCACCCCCCACTCCCTGACTGACCAGACCATACAGAATATGTGCATCCATTGTTGGCCTCCAGATTGCACAACTTTTTGTCCAAAATTTGCCTTCACGGTAACGGCATAACGCCCTAGAAGGCGCCATGATAAATGTCTCTGAGATGAGAATCTCAACGGCAGTACAAAATTGATCATTCATGCTCTGTTCATCTTCCCTTCGATACCTCTAGCTAGAGCAGGAAAAAAAACATAGACAATGAATTAAGGTAAATATTTCCTACTGGAGAGATTGCAATCTGTTTTTACAGTCAGCGGTTCCTGGGTGTAGCAAAAAAAACATGCTTAATAGCACTGGAATAACATCAGGTTATAGTAACTAAAGTGCACTAGCGCTGGCAACTAGATTTTAGATGACAACACAATTCAATTCTGTTTACGAGTATGCTGCCCATGAATGCAGCGCAATTAACGTTTTCCAAAAAAAAATAAAAAATTGCACTACTGTTGAGAGAGGCATTGCTTTAAAATATCACAGTTGTTAAACAAACTATTTTATATCGTGTTTGTGTTGCAATCCTTGTCCTTGGTCAAGACTTCATATTGCAGAAATGTGTAGACACCGAAATTGGGTATTCCCAGAGTAGGAAGCCAAGTACTTTGCCACAAATTTTGATACTCTGAATAGGCCTAAATGTGTGACATATCAAAACTTTCCAGATCAGAGTTACAAAAAGAGGGAAACTCATATGACTCTCAGGCCACAGGCTTGTTATTTTAATTTAGAAAGTGACATCATCAAACATCAGGCAACAACAGAATGGATGAATTATCTGAATTTTCAAAAATGGCAGGTGGGGGCAATATCATTCTGTCAGCTATCAGTGAATACCACCTTGCTTTTTCTACCCTAATAAAGAACGAGTTGTTTTGGAAATACTTTCACCTAGGAGTCTAGGTACCCAGCCATCGCTCGAGCGCTCGGATCGAAGATGAACGGCTCGTAGGGGATGGATC
>CBMN010003273.1:0-16192 GCA_000582825.1 Hordeum pubiflorum | reverse complement strand
ACAACATACCTGCTTTGAAATTAACGATTAAGCAGCTACTTAGATATACAATATCGCTATCAAGGTCTACATCTATATTAATGAAATCTTTTAGTTTTGGCTATTGTGTCTTGTCGTTAACAACAAGACTAAGGTGATGCGCTTTCATAAGAAGATGATATATGTACGTTGCCAAGTTGGTATGAAGGACGGGAAGAGTGGTCAGTCGGTCAGAACGGTGGAGTTTTGGAGGGTTTTCAGGGCAGCGGATGGACATAGCTTGTCCATCTGATGACAAAGGCCATGCGTCTTGTTAATTTGTAGGCCAGCAGAGATAAGCTGAGCTAGAAACGTACCTTCCTCTCTCTCTCTCTCTCTCTCTCTTTCTTTCTGGAGAAAGGGGTATTCATTAAAAGTCCAATCAGACCTTTTTTAGTTTGAAGGAATTTCACAAGAATTCTATATGTAGGAATTTTTCCTTTAGAGTCCTTTGATTTGTAGGATGCATTCCTATTCCTACATATGATTGGTTTCTATCCTCCACATTTCAAAGAAAAATAAAAAAGAGTCTAGACTCAATGAAAAAATTCCTATGATGTGAACCAAATGACATCTATTTTCCTAATCCTAGTCATAGAATTTGAGATGCATGTCATCTCATTTCCTACAAGTTTTCTATTCCTATGATAATCCTATCCTATGAACCAAAGGAGGCCTCAGTATGTAGGAAGAAAAGAGAGTAACAATAAGAAGATAATATATTTTTGTGTGGATGTAGCATCGTAATTATCCTCATGAAACAAAACTCAACAAGTTCCAATCGGTGGACGTGATTCCTATCATATTTCAATGGGAAATAAAGAGAGGCAAAGCACCAAGTACCAACAATTATCTCGTTTTCAGCTTAGCTCGCTCGACCTACCAACCATAATTGCCTTCCTCTACAAAAAAAGAGAACAAATAGTCCTTGTAGACGGCACCACGACAGCAACATTGCAAAAATACAACACAAATACTCTAAAAAAATGTGACGATATATGTGTGTCCTTCCTATGACATGTCTTCTTCCCTTTGGTTTGGATGCAACTTTGGACAGGCTGCCACGTAGAATGTGGCCATCCCGATCGAGTTGCGTTACATGTTGAATCTTGTGGCCGGATCTTGTAAGTGTGTTTGGCTCCATATATAGCTACCATACGGTGTGGTGGTGGGATGCAACCTTGGGCTAGCTACCTAGATGTCATGTGGGATCATCTTGAGAGCCCCGACGAAGAGGGGCGGAATGCTCTGGGCATTGCGGAACACGTTCTCCGGGTCGACGACGGTCTTGGCACGGACGAGACGGTCGTAGTTGCTCAGGAAGTACCTCTCGCCCCATGTCCTCGCCGCCTCGACTTCCGAGTTGAGAGGGCTGCCGCCATCTTGGTCGTCTCTTATCATAGGTTGAGCAGCAGACGCATTGTTGTTGGTGCCTAGATCAAGGTCTAGGTAGTTTATGTAGGCGGTGCGTGGGCCGTTGGCCACGTAGGCTCCCATGAAGTCATAGTACCGGCGTAGCCAGTCCATGTACTCCTCCCTGTGTGTGTGGTCGTCATCGGCCGTCCAGGCTATGAGATGCTGGATGGCGTGGATGTTTCCTCTGCCGTGCGGGAACGGGAGGTCGTCGGCGGCGATCCGGTCCATGGCCCCGCCGTACGGGTCGAGGATGACGTATGCTTGGACAGGAAATCGATGGCTCCCTCCAGCTCGCCGATGGGCGTCGGCCGGCGCACGGAGTCCGACTTGGCCTTGAAGTAGTTCTTCCCGTGGAGCACCCGGTCCGTGAGGTCCGCGGTGGTGGAGCTCCCTTCTGGCAGGTCGGAGAAGAAGACCACGGAGTCGATCCAGGTCATCTCTCTCGGGTTCAGGTCCGACAGCCCGATCTCAGGGAACCGTCCGGAGAGTATCTCCAACGCTTGGTGGCTCCGGCCGAGGTAGAACCCCTTGAAGGTGACGGAGATGCCGGGGCCGGCTCCGACGAACGCCGGGAGGTACAAGTCGTCCGGCAGCCACAGCACGACGTGCTGCCATGTTGACACGAGCCGTGCCACCGACTCCACGGTGCCGGGCCGGTTGACGGCGAACACGGTGACGCGCTCCGGGACAGGGCTCAGCTTGACACGCCACGCGTAGACGGCGCCCCAGGTGCCGCCACCGCCGCCGCGGATCGCCCAGAAGACCTCCTCGCCCATGCCGTCGCGGTCCAGCACGCGCCCGTCGGCGTCGACCAGCACGGCGTCGATCACGTTGTCCGCCGCGAGGCCGTACATGCGGGACAGCAGCCCGAACCCGCCACCGGAGCCAACCGTGGGGCATGACCCGGCAGAGAACGCGAGGGTCTTGCTGGACGCGGCCACCGCGTGGTACACCTGGCCGAGCGTCGCGCCGGACTGGACCCACGCCATGCGCGTTCCGGCGTGGACCCGAACGCGGTCTAGCGCCATGAGGTCGACGACGACGAAGCCGTCGGCGCCGTCCGTGGTATAGGAGAGCCCTTCGTAGCTGTGCCCGCCGCTGCGGAGGCGCACCACGAGCCCCGCCTCCCGGGCGCACAGCACGGCCGCGCGCAGCTCGGCCAGGGACGCTGGGACGACGACGATGGCCGGACCATGGTGCGCGCACGCGGCCGCGAACCGGAGGTTCTGGACGGAGAAGGCCAGTGCGGCGGCGTACGCAGGCGACCGGGGTGTGGTGACGTTGCGCACGCCGGCGGCCGCGAGGCAGGACGTCATCAGGGCGCTGTCATCGTCTTCGTCGCCGACGCTGCCGTGTGAAGCCGCTTGCACGGTGAGGAGGCGGAGCAGAAGAGAGAACAGGAGGCGGATAGCCATTGACGCATGGACTGTGAAGTGTGACGATGTGCGCATGGGCTTTTACGCAGGCCCGCGTGATTGTATTCTTTTACATGCAGGCCGGCAGAAAACGATAAGTAACGAGCGGTTAAAAATCATAGTTTTGATTAGCACTAATCTATGTGGCCGGCAGCATGTGTGGTTAAAAATACCGACAAACACGTACTACCTGTACAATGCACACTTGCACTACCAGACGCACTTGCATACTTATTTGTTCTTCTCTGCGGCAACAAACTTTTTTTTTTCTGCGGGAAGCAGCAACAAACTTATTTGTTGGCCTTCTATATTTTCCTGTTCCTAACAGTGGAATTTTCGGTAAAATACCTAAACACCATTAATATAGTTCCCCATTTTACTACTAGACAGCATACCAGCTTTGAAACTATCCCCTACTGCAACCCAAATATACGACATCGCTATCAGGGTCTACGTCTAAATTAGCGAAATCATTTAATTTTGGCTATTTTGGCCACTTTAGTGTGAACTGTGAAGTAAGAAAATAGTCGCCGGCTGATCAAAACTGTGGGGTTTTGGTGGGTTTTCAGGGCGGCGGATGAATACAGCTTGTCCATCGTGGTGAAGTCATATGTCTTGTTAATTATCATGCATGTTGTGTTTGTGGCTCTGTGCTCATCTTGTTCTTCTTCTTAGAACGTTGTGTTTCCGTTTTTATGCACGTTCGAGTGATGCATGCATGCATGGTTACTGCACATATTGTTCACACAAAATACGCCGAGAGTAACAAAATGCTCTTCTTGGAACAGTTATATATTGACAAACATGAACATAAAATACATGAACACTTGCACACGAGAAACCGCAGACTTATTTGTTCTTTTCTACGTTTTAGGCACGAAGAATGTGCCAAAATACTTGTTTGTTTGCCTTTTATATTTGCCTGACAGTGGTACTTTCGGTAAAACATTTTACGTGACAGACTATTAATAAGTTCCCCATTTTTTTAGACAACATGCCTGCTTTGAAACTAGTCACCAGACTATTACTCAAATATGTCACTATCAAGGTCTCCATCTGTATTAGTGAAATCTTTAATTTTGGCTATTTTGTTTTGTCGTTAACAACTAGAATAAGGAGGTGTGCTTTCTTAAGAAGATGGTGTACGTAAGTTGCCACTTTGATGTGAAGGATGAGAGGAGTCGTCGGTTGGAGGGTTTTCAGGGCAATGGACGGATATACCATGTCCATCGTGCCGAAGGCCATACCTTTTTATTTCTTAGGCCGGCAAAGATATATAAGCTGAGCTAGAAACATATCGCCAGATTTCTGTCTCTCTCCCGTCTATTCAAACTTTCTCTTTCTCATTTTTTTAACCCCGAACCGTAGATTAATTGTTCTATGGTATTTTGTTTTCTATTAACTCTTATAAAAGTCTGGTTCAAAAGTGATGAATAAAAGAAGAAAAACCTACAAAAGGCTAGCCATGAACAGACTATGATTATCCAATACCAGCTGTAAGAATCATGATAAAAGAAGTTCCAAAAGCTTACTGAAAGCCACTCCTGAAAACAAACAGCATGTTTGCTCGGAATCCTATGGGTAAGGAGACCCATCAACTTTGAAAGCATGCCTCCAGGCTTGAATGGAATGACTGAAGTTTCTAAAAATTCTTTCATTCCTCTGAATCCAAAGGTTCCAGCAGCTGAAAATGACAATTTCCATGCTATCAGGGTCTACGTCTATATTAGTGAAATCTTTTAGTTTTGGCTATTCTGCCTTGTTGTTAACAATGAGACTAAGGGGTGCACTTTCTGAAGAAGATGGATACGTACGTGGCCACGTTAGTGTGAAGCACGAAAAGATTCGCCAACTGGTCAAGACGGTTGGGTTTTGGTGGGTTTCCAGGGCGGCGGATGAATATAGCTTGTCTTTCGTGGTGAAGGTCATACATCTTGTTAATTATCATGCATATTGTGTTTGCGCTTATATTCCTTTTTCTCATAGAACGTTGGGTTTCTGTTTTTATACACGTTCGAATGATGCGTACATGCATGTTTACTATACATATTGTTCACACAAAATTCGTCGAGCGACACGAAATACTCTTCTCAGAACAAATATATGCCGACAAACACAGACACAAAATACGTGTACACTTGCATGACTGCCCACACTTGCACAAGAGAGAGTGCAAACTTATTTGTTCTTTTCTGCGTTTTAGGTGCCAAGAATGCACCAACAAACTTATTTGTACGTTCGTCCTCTATATTTGGCTACAGTCGTATTTTTGGTAAAATGCGTTACGTGACAGACTATTACATCCCCATTTTTCTAGCCAGCTTGCCTACTTTAAAACTAACCACTAAACTTCTACCTAGATATAGATCATCACTATCAGGGTCTACATCTGTATTAGGGAAATCTTGTAATTTTTGCCATTGCGCCTTGTCATCAGCAACAAGTCTAAGAAGTTGTGCTTTCATAAGAGGATGGTGCACATAGGTGACCACTTGGTGTGAAGTATGAAAAGAGTCATCAGTTCGTCAAGACGGTGGGGTTTTGGAGGGTTTTCGGGGCGGCGGACGGATATAGCTTGTCCATCATGGCGAAGTCCATACGTCTTAGTATAATTCTTCGGCGAGCAGACATAAGCTAGAAACGTACTCTCTCTCTCTCTCTCTCNCTCTCTCTCTCTCTCTCTTCCTTGTTTTCTTCTTTGCATTTTTCTTGTCTAAACTAGCGGCGGATAATAAGCTCCAAAAATCATCGGTTAATTAAAAACACTTAAGACGCACATTATCCGTAATTTTTAAGAAGTCTTCATTTTTACAAATAAGACACGTAGGATGGGCACTCGTACGCATGCGGCGCCTTAATACAAGAGTGAGATCGATGTTATTTTTTGCGGGAAAACTTTCGATCTATTCATCATGCCATGACAGTACAAAGAACACAAAAATAATAAAAATGATATCCATGTCTCTAGACCATCTAGCGGCGAATACAAGAACTGAAGCAATAAGCCGAAGGTGCATCGCTCCCATCACCCCTCCCTCACAAGAGCCGGGCCAAAGTTGTTGTAGTATACAGTTGAGAAGTCATCGTGCTAAGACCACACATGACCAGCGCACCAGATCAGCAACCGTCGCCGATGAAGAGATGTATAGATCGGTAGGATCCAACATGTAGACACATGAATGAAGGTGAACAAAAACTAAATGCAAGAAGATCCACTAAAGACCAACACCGACCGAATCATGCGAGATCCATCAAAAACACGTCTTCACACGCCCTCCGATAAAGCTAAACTCATCATCGGAACGGGGGCTAGACGGGGGAAACCTTATTCCATCTGTAGGAAGCCGTCACCGCCTCATCTTCCTGAACATAACACAAACCCTAAACAACCTCACAAAAACACCTACACATGAAGCAAAATCCCTCCTGCTGAGATGGGCCAAGGTTCATCGCGCCTCTATGTCCCTAAGGTCATTAGAGACCGGCATGAGATAGCAGAAGAACCCTAGTTATTTCTTTTGACGCAGCGGCTGTGTCTAGTTTGATGCAGCGGCTGTCTCTACCGTAGTGAGATCGATGTTGTACAAGCAGGCCCACGCGGATACGTGCAGCCTCAGTACGACAACGTTTCATTGAAACCTGGGGAGAATACAACGTTTTCTTGACGTACGTCGCCGGATATATATACACGGTGGAGGATATGGCTTAGGCTGCTGTGCTGCAGAGATTTCAAGATTGGATGGCCTGCATGCACGCCGGATTACACACATATTCTTCTTCTCCCCACCGAGCCTGCCGTTGCTTAGTTTATAGTACTACAGCACACGGTGTATGCATAGGTAGTTGTGTGTTTCGTCGTGTCTGGTTGTCCAGTTCGACCGTCCCGCGAGTTGAACCACATACACATATAATGCAGGACTGCCGACCGCTTGCGTTGTTGCCTTTGCTGACGTCTCTTCTGAACATGCGGGCCTCTGTCGTGTTTCTGAAAGAACAATCGTGGTGCGGAAATCTTAATCCAGGATAGTTTATGCACAATTTGGTTCAACGTCTAATATGTACCATTATTTACGTATCTTGACATCTTCAAAATTCATGCTCATTTGAGTCTTCCCTCGATGATCAGAGAACAATACTATTATGTGTGTATACACATGGTCATGCATATTATCTGTTTCATTATGCTCGCTAGTTTTAAAAGCCTCACAATCAACTGAAGTTGAGAATTTTGGACCGTGCATCTCAATTTTTACTGGGTCGTCTCTGGATCGTGTGGATGGAATCAATGTTGGGTGGGCCCACTTTGTAAATGCCTGTGTGTTTCGGGCCGTGGGTCGACTTGGTGCGCTGGTTCACTCTCTCTTCTGAGATTGCCGTCGCCCGCACCTCCTATTTTGGTTTGCCACCACTGTTAATATGTGTCGGTGTTCACCAACAGCCCCACCCCACCTCACTCTTCTTAGACGATTCCTTGCAAAGCCTCGACCTTCTGCCCATGCACGCGCCCTCGGAACGAACCCTAGCTACATCTTGTTCGTCCACGCACCTCCAGCGAGCTCCTTCTTGTGGCCTTACTGCCCCCTCGTGCCTATGTGATGCCTCTTCCAACTAAAGTTATTAACAAGATTCCTTCCATGCATCACTATTATTCCAACTCAAAACTTAATACGGAGAGAATATTCATTAACTTTTATTTTTCATACCACTCACGATAAAGTATACTCATAATGCAGATAACAAGAATCTTGCAAAAACAAATGAATTCACAAGTGGAATATATGAGTATTTCTCCACATGCACACTTACATTATTGTAGACATGCTGACAAAGATATTCGCTAGTGCCCATCGATTCGACATAGACGGTATTTGTCACGAGAAACTGCTAGTCTATAGATATTTCACTGATAGCAATAAACTCAATTGACACATCCATTCTCCCACTAAAATTGACAAGCAACTTTTTTACTTTCAAAAAAACATTCCCTTTGGTAGAGGAGAAATAATGGCCTCAAATGTACCATACTTGACTGGTCCCACACTTTCATGAGTTTCTTTAATTTAAGATAATACTTTATACCTACCAAAGATTCATTATCTCTATAGGAAACACTTTAGTTTTCTAATAGAAAGACTCACATTCATACAACAATCTCCCACCATTAGTTTTGCTTGTAGTTTGTGACTCAATTTTAACGATTGTTGTGGACTAAATTTTCTTGATATGCCCACTATTTAATGCTTTGAATTATCCATAATTGTTCCAACAAGTAAATTGACTTTAACGTATATGTAAGGTCTCATTTGGATGGCACTTAAACATATCTTAATTTGATGCTAGAAAATATTCATGTAGTAAAAAAATGGTACTTCTAAAGAACCGAACTCATCTTTGGATATACAAGCACACTCCCATGTATAGCAACTAATATATCTATTTAATGACATTATTCATATGCCATGGGAAACCTTTGGCTGAACAATTTTATCGTCACAACTGGTAAACACAATTGTGCTACTTCCATCTCTGTTAGTAGCATCGCTATAGACAAAAAAATTATTCATATTGTCACCACATGTCTAGTAACGAAGCCATGCCACTTCAGTGAATAACAAGCTATTTTATAATATATTCATCCTTTCCAATTAAGACGAGAAATGTATGATATTATTTATGTAACCTTGCATGTAATCAAATGCTACAAACTTTTAAAGCTAACCCACTTTGGTGTCTAACAAGTTTCCATCGTTATAAGCATTTGACCGAGAAATCTTAAAGTTGAATCTCGCACAACTTTATGTCTAAGAATTTGACCATTTATGTTTGAGAACTTGATCGTTAACCACTCCTTAAAATATAACCATTCATCATCAGATGGCAAATAATGCAAGTACATACAATTGGTGAAGATATTTTAATGTTGTCCATCATACATGTACACTTGTATACCAATTGTGGATCATGAAATCTTTTACGTCAAATAGTCATGTGTATGTCACCTTACAACGCGGCAATCTTTAATAACCCGATTGTTATCCAATAGCAATGCATGCCACAAATGATAACTCATTTAATTTTGTTATACCTTTACATGCATGCTCTCTTAATCCACAAATGTGCATGCATGGTTGCCATGTACACATGGGAGTACCACCATGTGACCAAAGAAATCCCCTAAAAATTCCACCGCACATGAGATATGACTAAACTATGTATGATATAATATGAATACTTTAGAATATATAACTTGGTTTTTGGATGAAAGAATATTATCAAGAATCTAGTTCCAAATTCAAAATTTGATAGAGCGGAAGAGACAACACATATATAAAGAGAGGTACAACACTTGTGGGCCTTCTGAGAACCTACACCAATAGCTCAACGAAGAAGAGGGTGGTAACTAAGTATGTGGGTCATAACTCAAAACCGGTTCTATATGTTGAAAATGTGTTATACATGCATTTTAGAGAAAATTAAGCATTGCGTGGTTCAAAATATTGGGATCACGAAGACTTGTATCATAGTGTTTCATCTTTTATGTTGACTAGGCAATATAAATAGGCTCGTGTGGTTACGTAATTCACTTGTTAGATGTCAAGCTATTGCTTGGCTAATCAAATAAGATGGAGCAACTGCTAGAAGTGGCAATGGCCAATCACATGCTCTATGTCCTAAGCCTTTTTTCGATAATGCTCGACATAATAACTTCAGGAGATTTTTTAAATATGACTGGCGAAGAATTTAAAAAGTCATCCAAGTGTATGAAATCCTAAATATGTGTGTTAGATATGATTACTGTAACTATTAGAATATGTATGCCCCCGTAGCAATTACTCTGCATTTTTATTTTTCCTTCATTTTAAGTTTTGATGCTCAGATTACGGGGTTCAGCGACTACTTCAACAATGTAGGAAGAAGTTCTTGTGATCTGGAAATGGAAGCATGCGAGCTGCGGGAGCTGCACCCCTTCCGGTTCCTTCGTCTCACTGGCGCCTCGTGCCTTCGCACCCCACCCCGTCGGTGCGCTTCGTGGGTTGTCCATCCCAATGCGTCTTTGATTCCAGCACACCCTTGGAGCTGCGTCCCCTTCCTGCTCCTTGGTGTCACCGGCGTCCTTGCTGCTCCGGTCCTGGTGACCTGGTTCCGCGCTTCCCTCCGGACTTTGGCTCGTCCGGGCCTCCGACCAGCGTCACATCACTCACCACCTCTCCTTCCGCCCAGCCGCCGCTGCTTCGTTGCTTGGTCTGACGGCGCCCGGTGCCTCCTTCGGCGGTAGGTGTAGATCTCATTTCCTGCGGTCGTGGTTTCGGACTATGCTCGACTTCCTATTCTTCGATTTTTGCTCCGACGACTTGGGATTGCGAGGAATCTGGCCAGGGCGAAATCCCTGCATCCTCTGCTGGCAGCGGCGACACCCGCGGGTGTCGTACCCTTCTTGGAGGCGCTACTACGACCGTTGTCTGTGCCCCTCTTCGGGCATCAGGGGAAACGCCCTAGGTCCGGTTCTCCAGATCGGACAACGACGACATCCCGGCATCGTTCTCCTTCGTGAAAGCGTTGTCTTGTTTGCTCGCGGCGTCCTCGGTTCTTGATCTGGAGATGTTGGTCGTCTTGTTGTTGGTCTAGGCTGCTTCTCAGGATGGGAGTTTAGCTGTGTTTTCTCTCTTTATTTTCTCTGTTTAGGTTGAGCATCCTATATCTATCTTCTCTGGACACCATGTTCACACCTGTTGCGTCCGTGTCATGTGTTGTACCATATCTTTTACTCGCTCAAACTTCTTCTATCAATGAAATGATACACAAGCTTTGCGTATTCACGAAAAAAAGAAATGGAAGCATGCATTAGTAAAGACAGTTATGTAGTCAAAAAAACTCATAGAAGCTTTTGATTTTTGTTTACTATGCTCTTCTTGCATAATTTAAGTTTTGGACCCAATGCATGAGCAAAGAGTGCTAGCTTCCTAATGCCTTTGAGAAGATATGTAGGAGAGTATATTGATTGATGTTTTCACTTTTGAGGGATGGAGAGTATATAATTTAATCACAAGGGTCATGCTCATTTTACTTTTACCATGGCATATGCTTATGCTTGATTTTTTGTAGCCACATGAGCAAGCACAATAAGAATCTGGGTGAAATTTTTGAAGGTTCATATGTCAGACATGCCTCTTTTCAGTTTTTCTATCAAAAAGTAAGAAAGTGGCTTATTTGGAGTTAATCTCAAAGATGTGTCTTCTTATCAGTTTCAAGTTACTGGGTCATTGTTGCTTCTTAAAATTCTAGAGTGTTAACTGATGTACCATTACATTGATCATTCAACTTTAATTTTAATGCAATGTCATGAAATTGCAGTTTACAAGTTCTCTTTCTTTGTCCTCAAATCACAAAACCATTGCTTGTTGTAGCGAAACATACATTGTTATTGGTTCAAACCAGTATCTTGAGCTGATGGTTTAATTCTTATAATTTCTAAGCAATGAATTTTGACATATATATACGGAATTAGATTTTTGTTTCAGTTTAGTTGCAGGCACACACCAACATCTAAGTACAGACTAATCGTCCATCATTGCACAACGTTGTTTGTAGCCTAGCTATCGAACATAACATATAAATTTACTTTTTGGTGTTTTAGACTTGGCGAAGAGATTAACTATAACCTAGCCGTCGAACATGATACATCCAACCATTTGCAAGATACAATGGCAGACCTAGCCCACTGGTCTAGGGTGCGCCAACCGTGTTGATGTACATATACATTTTTTCTTTCATTTTTAGCCTTTTTCGTATGGAATAAAAGCTATTTCCAAATCTCAGGGTGGGCTGTGGGCCACAACCCACCCTGGCCACCCTCTACCTTCGCTACTGGCGAGATAGCTACATTTCTGAGTGCACCAGGTCGGGTTATCTCCTGAATGTAACCGGGGTATAGTTCACCATGATTTGATGTGTTTGATTCCAGCAAGTCTCATATGCATCTGTGCGCTAACAAAAGTGGACGCTAATCCATACAAGATGTGCAAGATCGTGCAACCAGCAATTGGACATATCATACTGATGAAAGAATGCCAAAGTTGGCATGAAGTTTTTTTAAGAGAAGGCTTATTGCTTTCATCCCGGGTTAGCTGGACAACTTTCCGCTTTCTATGTGTGTTACTTAAAATAATTACCAAATCCCCACAAAAAATGTGCTACCGGTGGAGAAACAATTGTCTTGCAAATTGTCTCTCCTACAATGTCAGCTCAGTGGACTAGAGCCATATCAAAGTTAGTAGAAGCAACATGTTCCAGTCATGCTTTTCTTTTGCACCATAATCTTTCATGTGTACATTTGAGAAAAACAAAGGGATGGTTCAGTGTGTTGCAGCCAATTGAATTATATACCGCTTTATCTCTGCAATTCTCCATTTGAGAAGAATTACTATAATTTGTGTATAGACCAAAGGGTTCGATTAGCATGTGCTAGATTGGTTAATTGTTTTTGAGAAGGCAAGCATATAAGTTGCTCGGCAAAACGCTTTTTTGGTGTAGATATTGCTATGCTAGGTATCCATTCCTATATTTTACTGATATGGATGCTTGAATAGTAGTACTCATGTTACATGAGGAGTAATGTAAAATGAAGTGAAGCATGGTGGACATGGCTTCGTGACGGAGCTAGCGGAGAGATGTTGAGGCCGACGGCGGAAGAAATGTCCAAATGAGGTTCCTCGGCGCTAGCGAGGAGGCCGATCGGTTCCCATGGATCAATGCAATGTTGCAGCAACAATGTATTGGGTTTCATTTTCAGGTGGAGAAGAACTAATGAGCGGCATTTGAGTGATTTATTTGTTCATTCATTTGATCCATCCTTATTCCATTCAACTCAGATTCATTTACTTTTGCACTTACCCATGGTTTGATGGATCGAGGAATTTAATAATATTAATTCAGTGAGGAATATAATATATCAATAAATCGCAAAAAAGCATTAGTAGAACATGATCACGACGAACAATAATATTTTTAAAATGCCCGTGGCAACGCACGGGCATTCTACTAGTATAGGGAATTGTGCGATTTACACACGGGAGAAGGAGACTGGTAGGATATCATCAAGCTAGATTCTACTAGCTAGTGTTCTCTCATAACTAAGACCAATTTTCTCTATTATACATTGCCTAAGTCTAGACCTGAACAATTGCACCATGAGAAAAGAGCAATTTATACATTACTAGCAAATTTTCCCATACGTTACAACGGGAGAAATAAATCCTCACACGCGTTAGCGATCCATCTGTATTGCCACTTCTCCTCTTCATCACAGTCGTCGATGGTGGTCACTTTATCCACCAATTCACAACAAACACAATCAATCCCAATTATGCCTCTTCCCGATCACCTCCCTGCACCGTCTTGTAATTCCGTGGAGCATGCCACTCCTCACATTCGTGGCCCTAGTATAAGACCCGCTCGCGTTGCAGCTCCACATTGGTGGTACGGTCGCCCATCAATTTTTTTCTTAGATTAGTCGAGCAGTGCACGTGGTAAGGCAGAATCCGTTGTGGAGTAGGCCAGCAGCTACAGCGTTGGCCGGGGCCAATACAGCCTGTACATGTCCCAACCTAGCCACAATCAGAAAAAAGCCCAACGGGAGGACGACTAGACGAATGGTTCGATCAACGATAGAAACGGACCCAAGAACGTAAACAAGGGAAGAAACAAACCTCCATTTAGCATTAGATATAGATATAGATTAATTGGACCTGAACAAAGATTTACTACGTTTTGATCAAGAAAAGTAAACTGGGAGGAGATTGGGAGGAAAGGGGGTTTATGTTCCAAGGAGGGGACAGTGGGGAGGGGCACGCAAGGAGACCCGGCCGCACTAGAGGCGAAGTCGGCCTCCGACGACGGCCAGACTCCCGTCACTCCCCTGTCATCTAGCAAAAGGTGTTGTACGATCAATTTTATTTTCACGATGGGTGATGCTAATTGATTTGATCATATGGCAATTATTTCTTCCGGACACATTTCCTAATACAGTTAAACAAATTACATATACATATATGGACGCGCATCGGTCAGACTGACTCCTTATTCCAGCTAGCAGCCGTGCATAGTTGCATGCAAATGATATCCCCATCCATGCAGCACTCACATGCTTCATTAGTGTCCATCCATGCTCATAGCTAGATGTTCAAGTGCTTCCATCTGCATGCACGAATTTAATTATCAGCTCAAATTTTATTCACTAAAGGATCTATGTTATAAACAAGCTAGCTAGCTATTAGTTGATGCACGGCCAGAAAAGAAGAGGATGCGTGGCGTCTTCGTTCACCAGTATCCATATCGGCTAGGGCGGATACACACGCTCGCGTGCTCTCCGCAAGTACGGGGTTCGAGTCTGCCGGTGTGCACCCCCTTTCGGTGGGCCTGAGAACTTTAGTGAACAAAAAATGTTGAGGTGGGTTTCCAAAAAAAAAAAAATAAGGCCACACGCCTTGTCCGCACCTTCTGGACGCTGACAACGGGTCCCACACCACGCTTGGCACATACCGTTTTTGTATCCAAAAACGCGATTTGGACCGTACATGCAGGCCCCAGTAAAGTTGTGGCACCCGTTCGATGCATGCCGCGAGTTTTAGTACTAAGGTGACTTTTCTCACCAAAATTAAGTACTGACGGTGTAATTGATTTACATATATACTAGTAAATGTGTCTGTGTGTTGCAACGGAAGAAACAAATGTCCACACGCCCCTAACACACATGCATGTTGCCATTTTTCCTATTCGCCATCACTGTCGATGGTGGTCATGTTGCCCACCTATTCACGTCAAATGTGATCAATCCCAAGACGTGAGCTTTGTCATCACACTCTAGCATGCTAGATTCGTGAACCCCTCTCTTCACCAACCTTGTAATGTCGATGGACATCCATAAATGAAACTATGAAACACTAATAGAGCATTGATATAAAATGATGCATTTATCATATTCTAAAAATTTATTTTGCCTTCATTAGGCCTCCAGCTATGACGGAGGGACACACCTAGGTGCTCAAAGCACCAGTAGAATGATAAAATAAATTCTTATGACCACCATTCGACAATATATACTCACCTAGCTAGTCAAACTACGGAAGAATGAGAAAAATGAAGCTCAGTAATATGGGTAAAGTAGCACATATATCACCTCTTGAACCGGCCCTAAGATGTTGCAGCAGCCTGAATACACACGCACACGCCTCGACCCAATATTTTGATGAGTGTTGCGGCTCTTTCAGATGGTTCTCTCTCCATCCGTTCCATTCCTGTTCCAGAATTTGTCAGACAAGATCATGTCAGCATAGCATCAAAAAGTCACCCACGAGTGTGCTTCGCTAGCTATTTTTTTCGAATTAAGTGGCAACTCAGCAAAGATGAACCGTGCCTTTTTGTGTTTTTTTTACAGTATGACATTGCGATGCTAATGAAAGTTGAAATGTAAATTCGGATGTGATTCTTTTTCCATATGTTGAAAAATAAAGAGCCCAGTGGTAGGGTCTCAGTTCACTCTGTTTTGGATGCAAATATGATACACTTTTAGAGACCATATCTTGCCAAGGAGAAGAAGGGCATGTCCTATAGTTGAGCCTCGAGCTGTACCAAGTCCCCTCCTTTTTGAAAAAGATCAAATAGAGGTCTGCGGGAAGTCCTGCGGGAATGCTGAGGTTTTGAATTACTATGGTTTTGAAAAAACTTTGCTGCCAAACTAAGCATGAGTTACTATGGTTTTAAGCCCTGATGATAAAAAAATTCAAAGCATCTTAGCATTTACTTTTGTGTATTACTGTATTTGAAAGGTGAATTTTTCTCTCCATTGTTGATTCACAGTCCCATGGTTCTCCGCTTCAATGACCAAATGAGTCAGATTTACACGGATGCTCCTCATGTGTCAATGAACCTATGAATTTTGATAATGATTCTGTGGCCATGACAACCTTTACATCATATTTTAAGTATCTATGCTTATGATTCTATAAACGTATGAAATTCTTGTTTTCTCTCTACATTGCTGATAAATATTCGGAAGCAAGAATACTAATAGTATATTCTCCACTTCTATTTACTGTTGTGACATTTTTCTTATGGTGTGCAGTTTATGCTGATGATAGCATATGCTTAGATAACCTACAAGATCTCTAGTCCGGCATATGGTGTTGCTGCTATCGTAACACCCGTTCAGGTACATGACATAAACATCTCAGACCACTGTTTTGCAATGCCAACTTGTTAAGTAATTACAAGATCATTTTTTAGGCAAATTTGTACCTGCATTCTCGGCACTCCAATATGTTTTTTTAAGATATCTTCTAAATTTA
>CBMN010003259.1:0-16297 GCA_000582825.1 Hordeum pubiflorum | reverse complement strand
CGAGGAGAAGGGGCCCGCCGTGAGGCCACCCGCTGCTGGTGCCCATGCTCGCCCGCCGTGGCCGCGCCGACGTGGCCGTGCTCGCCCGCTGAGGAGAAGGGGCCCGCCGTGGCCGCGCCGCCATGGCCGCGCTCGCCGAGGAGAAGGGGCCCGCCATGGCCGCGAAGCCGTTGGCGACCGGATTCGGGTGGAGAAGAGCGGCGAGCCCGGCGGCGGCCGGATCCGGGTCGAGGAGGCGCTGTGAGCCCGGCGGCGGCCGGATGCAGGTCGTGGAGGCGCTATGAGCCCGTCGGCGGCCAGATCCAGGTGGAGGAGGCACGGCGGCGGACGAGGTCAAAGGAGGCGCGGTGGCGGACGAGGTCGAGGAGGCGCGGCGGCGGACGAGGTCGAGGAGGATGAGCCGGAGCGGCGGCGGACGAGGCCACGGCGGCGCGCGGCCGAGGTCGGAGGAGCAGCGCCACGCGGGGACGACGAGGCCGGGGCGGCGCACGGACGAGCTTGGGGTGAGAGACGGAGAGAGAGGGGACGCGGAGAGAAGAGGGGCGGCGCACGGACGGGGGGGATGAGACGGGGAGAGAGAGAGGACGCGGAGAGAGAGAGAGAGAGAGGGCTTTTAGGGGTTTTAGTGGGCTGAGCCCGTTTAACTCCCGTGGGCCGCTGGAGGGCCGATGGGAGTTAAATTAACTCCCGTTGGTTGGCCCAAAAAACCGACGGGACCTAATTTAACTCCCGTCGGCTGGCCCAAAACCGACGGGAACTGAGTTACCTCCCGTCGGCTGGCTCATTGCCGACGGGAGTTAATTAATTCCCGTCGGCAACCCTAAAAGCCGACGGGAGCTATTTTGGCCGACGGGAGTGAGCGAGATTGGCGTAGTGTCCCATGCACTCTAATCTCCCTCCCCGCTCCTCTTTCCTACTTACATGTAAATTTACATGCTGGTATTTTACAGGACATGCATATACAAATCCAGCCGAGGACAACAAAGATTAAACGAATGGATGGTAAAGATTTAATCCAAAACTAACATGATAAAACAATCTGGTCACATATAACTCCAACAGGCAACTTGATCATGATCTAGCCCTATGGGTAGGTATTAGGTTCGGTGTTTATATGCCATCACCACTTTATTTCCACAACCATCATCTAGAATCAGCAGCACCACAAAAACTTCATCCACAAAGAACATGAAAGTTTTAATTAACCCATTTGGTGACAACAACATAATCATACAAGTTGGTCAGGCACAACGACTCCATCAGACAACAACATAAGCAACCCATAACGGTGCTGAAATTCAACATAGCTCATCAAATGGCATGTTAACTAGACAATAGCTAGCTTTTTAATTTCTGCAATGCCATTCTCACCAGGGCCCTCATTCTTCACCTCCAACGACGTCATTTGATAAGACACCTCGCTCATTGGTTGAGGTACTGGCAGGCCATCAAAATCTTGTGGGAAGAACTCAAAGTCTGGCCCAAAGTTGAACTTGACCACACAGTTGGGCTCGTTAGGCATCGTATATAATGACGCGGCGGGGTAGTACCTCCCTCCGGGAATGTCCTTGAAGGCGCTGCCTTGGCATACCCCATTCTTAAAGTAGCATATCTCACTCCCTGCATATGCAAGAATATTCATATAAATGATAAATAATAATGTCTGAATATATTAAATAAAATAATGGATGGCACATATTCTAAGAAACACTATAAGTGTAAATAAGCATTAGAGAAAGTGTAAAAGAACTGTTGTTGGGAACATCCTTTTAGATTCATGCAGGCAGAAGATACTGCGATGCCGATGGTAAACAAACAAAGGAGCACCAATGCAAGTACAGTATAAACACCTAACACCCGGATATTTCAGTACTAATGCGATAAAACCTCTCGATCATAACCAAATGAAACTTCTGACTACACTATACAAGAACAAACATTCAAGATGCACATTATTCATGTACGGAAGCTTCAACAGCATGCTTCGATAATCAAATTAAAAAAAGTCCCACAAAAAACTAATACTTATACCACAAGACAATTAGCATTCCAGCATTAAGTAAAACCCCACTGCTATGGAAAAACATATCACAATATCATAACAACCAGGCTGGCCCAGGTATCGGAGGTTTTTTTAATTAAATCCCTTCCTATTTAAATTTGACTAACAAAGGATTAAATCTCCTCCAATCCCCTTGGATTTCCTCTAACCGAACAAGCCCTAAAAGCAGGCCTAAGAAGCTTCCAGTTCCATGTTGTGGGAACTGGGAAGGGAGATGAAAGCATGTGTTGTGTAAACCGTACCAAATAAATTGCAAAAGGACAAGCTCAGGTGGTTTATATTCTTCTCATCCTTTCCTTGTAGCATGATAACCTTAGGTAAACTCAACAAATAAAGCTTGGAGGGACTTTCTTTTGTTGATTCCATCTTTTTCTTGACTATAGTCGATCTTGGCAGATATTTAGATACCTTGTTGATGCTCATCAGAACACACCGCCAGAATAATACACATATCACACGGTCTCACTTCCTATCAACTAGAATTATGTTTATGTATATATATGCATGCACCCCTATGGAGAAAAAGAGAGCGAGAATACTACTTAAAAAGCAAACAGTTGGGTGTATTAAACTACCTAATAAAGCGGTTAATTTATTCTCCTCAATTAAGCAGAAAATTAACAGTGCGTCTCTCAAAATTGCATTTATATTTTAGAAAGTTGAATGAACTTAACATGCTGCAGCTTTCAGGAGAGCAATCAGTACTCAATATATGCTTGCTTCCTTAATGAGTATGACTTATGATCATTCCTCTTCACTAAACACCTTCATAATTCAGATCAAAATAAATAACAACTAGAGGGATGTAAATATTACTTTTGGCTTTGGAGATTAAGATGAATAAATTAAATGGAAACTTAGGCATGTTTCCTTTCTCGTTTTGTCCAGCAGAAAAAGACATATATAGGCGATTTTGGTTAACAGTCTCCTACTTAATCCAAGGATGTTTCATGTTATCAACTGTGTTAGTTGTAGACCGCTGGTTCATGCTCCATGCATGCAAACAAAATGCAACAGTTCCATGCATGCTTATATACTATATTATACTTCATTTAACATACTGCCCCTTTTTCAAAGGGAACAAGATCAGCTGATATTGGCTGCCCTGCAGTTGGGTCACTGCCACGCGTGCCCACACGCATGTCTCAACTGTAGGCTACAATATGTTAGGGGAACCAGTTCCTTATCAAAGCACCATGAGATAAGAGAACTGCATACCTTAATACGGTTATTACCACTAACTTGCCCCCTTTATGTCTCACATACAACTACCTTCCTTGGATCCACATTCACAACACATGTTGAGAAGGCCCACATGCTTGCCGTATCAAATGTTGACATCGCATACAGCTTGAGTGACACCACCACCTCATGCTGCCACATACAGCCTCAAAAGATGTTGCCTCACCATCATCTCTGAACTTTTGGTGATTGCGATTAGGATTTGCATCTCCATCGCCTCCTCACAACATCGAGGGTTGCTACCTCCTCCTTGAGCGCTAGGCACTGACCTTGACTCCTGTACCCTAGTCGTCAACACCAATTTTGATACCACATGACACGTAGACCTCTTCGCTACTAAGTCTCCCTATTGCCTCGAGTGTTGACACTTTATAGAGTGTTGTGCAAGTGGCCTCGCCTTCAATGCCCTTGTCTATCTGGTGCGAACATTGACATTATGTTGTACACTCATGTGATGTATCCTTATTATTGCTTGTGACCTTTGGGAAACTCAGATCAAAGGGATGAGGACAAAAGAATAAGATAGGGGATGAGAGGACATAGAAGGCGTGGGATGAGTGGCATCTAAGATTGCCCAAGTGAGATAGTGGGGGTTTTGTCTTTGGGTATCAGGTTTTGTGCCCACTAACTATCTCCAAGCCAACATGGTGGGGAATAGAGTGGTGATGCAATGCAGGTTAGCGGCATTTGACAGTGTGGGTGAGATGCATGGCTACGTGATGCGGAAAGAAGAATTTGGTGCACGGTACGGTGACCCCTTACTCCCTCCACCTGTATCATGTGTTGGTTGCATGTGAGTGCTAGCAAAGGGAGGGCACGACATCGATCGATGCTTGGGCGGGGGGAGTTCTGGTAGGGCATCAAAGTTGGAATACTGTGCATATGTGGAAGGTGAATCTGAAGAGGGATTGCTTGGGAGAGGAAAACAATACATTTCTATTTGTGCACGGCTCCCTGTACAATATTCTCTTCTAGAAAGAATAAAACATATTATAGATGGCCCACGAGCCAAATCAAGAGGAGTATTGTGAAGCTAGGCTAAGTTCCCATCTGTTTTTGTTAGGGCATGGACCTCAGCCAGATGTGCCAAAGAGATAGAATGAGAAGGAAATGAAAAGAGGGAGAGAATGGTAAAATGATATACACGAATAGTTGACGTGTAAATACTGCTTTCTAAAAATGTGAAAGAGACATCAAGTTTAAATATAACTAAGAAATGATTTTCTTTCTAGATTCAATGCACATACATATTTATTTCTAAAGAGGCGCCAAGAACATGAGTAAGAGTGAACTGGCAAAGCACCATGCCAATATGAAACCAAACTGGGTGATAAAATGCATTTAATAATGTAATTCAACACGATATATAACTGCATATGATTTATAAACTTAACTCAATTACTTGTCACATTATATCACAACTGTAAAAGCAGGGTTTCGCCATGATTACGTACTGAATGTGCATGGACCTCAGGCCCTCAGCTAAATGTGCCAAGGAGAGAGAATGAGAAGGAAATGAAAAGGGAGAAAGGGAATGGTAAAGTGATATGCACGAATAGTTTAGTGTAAATACTACTTTCTGAAAGTGTGAATATAACTGAGAATGATTTTTTTTCTGTATGCAATGCTGCTCATACAAATATTTACTAGTATGTCTAAAGAGGGGCCAGGTGCCCAGGAACATGAGCAATATTTTGATAGCATTGGCAAAGCAGTAAGCACCGCGTGCCAGTCTGAAACCAAACTGCATGAGAAAATAGCAATACATGCAGTAGTGTAATTCAACAAAATATATATCCGCATACCGCATATGATTTGTATGGTTAACTACTACTCAGTCTTAATAACTATTGACCATTATAGCACAGCTGTAAAAGCAAGGTATGGACATGATTACTAATAAGCTCCATAGGGCTACTCATTCGTATCTTAAAACCTAGTAAACATACACTTCATTTGCAAACAAAACCTGCTAACAATAGCTAGAAAATTGAAACAGGGACTACTACTGAGTACTGACCTGGAACAGGAGGGGGCGGCGTCTTGAGCTTCTCCTTGGGGACCTGCACATAGAAAGGCTTGCCCTTGTACACGATCAGTTCAGGCTGCTTGGGCTCAAACCGCTCCCCATCAGGCAGGGAGATGTAGAAGCCAACGACATCCCCTTCGCCGTACCCTTGCCGATCGCCATAGTCGTCCCTCCAAGCCTTGTGCACCTTGGCTCCGTCCATGTCGCGGTATCCGAACCCATACGCGTCGGCCCCCACGGGGAGCTGGAGGTCCGCCCTGTCAGTGGCCCATCCGAGGCGGGTGTGTCCCGTGGGGCCGAGGTGCAGGA
The DNA here is from genome assembly GCA_000582825.1 of Hordeum pubiflorum. Taxonomy (NCBI): domain Eukaryota; kingdom Viridiplantae; phylum Streptophyta; class Magnoliopsida; order Poales; family Poaceae; genus Hordeum; species Hordeum pubiflorum. Next base: position 10,655 of record CBMN010003259.1, on the reverse strand, counting down.
CGCGGACCTCGAAGTACCACGCGCCGGCGGCGACGCCGCGGGTGGCGCGCACCATGCGGTAGCCCTTGGTGCCGCCGGCGGCCAGGCGGTCGGCGGAGAGCTCGATCCGCTCGGACTTGGAGACGCGGGACAGGAGCACGGGCTGGTCCGGCGAGTCGTCGGCGCGCTCCGCGGCCAGGCGTGGGCCCGCCGGGACGAGAAGGGACCCCGCCTCGACGACGGGGACGTCGTTGTTGGGCATGGAGGAGGAGTAGTGATGGGCGCTTGAGCCGACCGGATGGGCCGCCGCCGCCGCCGCGGGCTTCTTCTTGGGCCTGCGCGGGGCGGGGTGGGTCCAGATGGTGTTCTCGTCCCTCTTGTTCCTCCTCTTCTGCTTCTTTGATTTGTTGCTGCGGGGAGCCGCCGAAGAAGCCTGCACCGGCGGCGGAGCTAGGGTTAGGGTCCTCGCGCAACCGGAAACATTGTCGTCGATCGTGTAATTCTCGCCGTCGCTGGGAGCTGGTGCGACGGCGGCAGGGGTTCCGGCGGGCATGGGCATGGGTGGGGAGAGATCGGACGGAGGCTCCATGCGGCGACGAGGAAGCGGACGGGAAGTACGACGCGCGGTGGCGGCGGCGGCAATCGGCTGCTGGAGGGGATTAGACGATTAGGGTTTGTAGCTACAGGCCGGGAAGGGACCTTATGAAGAAAGGAGGGGAGGAATTGGCCTCTCGCTCGCGTTACGTCATGTGCAGCCTCGGTGCCTGTGGGTTTTTGTCGGCATCGTCGATCTGCGAGAGGAGGCTCTCCGTTACGTCGTCAGCGTCCAGTTCACGAGTCAAGCACAAAGTAACAACTAGCACTGTGCAATTCCCCACTCTTCCATCGTGTTATTTCACCGTGTATGTAAAAGAAGTTAACTTACGTCTACGAATTTTCAGTGTACCAAACCCTTCGATGTCGCAGCGGGGGCTTCCTAGGTTAGAGATTGGGGTTGTCGGAGCTCCGTATTCCCTCTAGGCTTAGAAGAACTCCATGGAGCGGCAAGCAAGATAGATATGGAGGAGGCCAGCGGTGCATCTGCCATCTGCACATGGGTGGCAAGGCAGGATACCCCATGTGCCCGCGATAGCTGGGGGGGAGGGGGGCGTGAAAGTGGAGTTGTTAAGCCATATGGTTGGTGTGGGACAAAGGACCATTAGGAACTAAGGTCGGCAGAGTCGTAGCGCGGGTGAGAGATGTCGACCAAATTAGAAGAATAGTAGTTAAGTTGAGCGGGAGGAAAAAAATTCAATCTAGACCAACGGATGGAGATCGGATTGTGGAGATTCGTTGATTTAAAATGCTCTGCATTATTAGGCTATTGAACTATAGCATCTCTCTAATTTATTTTGTACCAAATATTAATTCTACACTATTCGGCTCATGCAATTCGTTTTTATCCTTCTCGGGGCCTACAATGCATCATACATGTAGAGATGAATTTAAATAATCATTATTTTCGATGCAAGCCATCCATAGCATTTTATTTTTAGTAGGGGCACTTGGCTATCATCATTTTCACCACGCTGTCATGTCCAACCACCATTGGCACAAATCTTTTAGGATTGCAATCCTTGTTCTTCACCAAGCAGGATGGAATCATGGTCCAATGAGTTTTTTTTTGTTTTTAAAGTTTGTTTTAATTTTGCACTAGCCAAGCAAGTACAAAATCATTAACAATACATTGGGAAACGGCCAACAAAAATCATTAGTAGCATATAGTTGTTGTGACAAGTTTCCTAAATAGTCGGCAAAGCCTCTTTGACATTAGTCTAGTTAACTAACACTATGTTGGATCATCCAATGAGCATGCTTTTCCAAGGCTTTAACTTCACACCTTTGTCATAACTCATCCAATATCGCTCTAGCATTATTCTTTGACTAGTCATCAAACGATCCAGTGTGCAATGTTTTCTTTGTAGATGATGAACTAACAATTGGATGATCTGACAATGCTCTGATAAGTTCTTTTTGATCCACTATTGAATCATTCAACACCACCTTCTTCATAGCTCTTCATTTCTCTACATCCAACTTCTCTAGAAACATGTACTTTTTGTTGGCACCATCGTGTCCTAAGAGGGGGTGTTGAATCCGGCTTTCTAAAAATTGAAGGCTCAAAAACAACTTGTTACTAGGACATATGCAAAATACTATATAGATGTGCACCAACGATTTGCTAAGTGTGTAATTTAAACTGGGAAAGACTTGTAACCTAAGATCAGTGTCTAGACTAGCTTGTTGAGCTAAGCTCGGAAAGTAAAGCACATAATGCACTAGGGTAAGTGGGAAATCTAAAGAGAGCAGTAGAAATACAAACTCTTGTTGATGACATCAACTCGGCCATTTTTTTACCAAGTGTCAAGAGGATGCGCAAGCTTTCACCCTAGTTTTGTAGAAGCCCATGTCAAGGATGCCTGCATGAGGTCATCCAAACTAATGGCTAGCTAAGTTTGTTGATAGCTATGGGACTTCCGACCATACAATGTGGTCTCCACGAACTTCCTCAGAATGCTCTCCGGAGCTTTGACCAAAACACAGAGTGTATCTCATCCCTCTTATAAGACTGGTGGTGGCCACTTCACACTTTGGAGGGTCTAACAAGAGTACAAAGCCTCACACTTAGAACAACAATGTGTGGAAATAAAAAACATTGAAAACTAGGATTTATGCAAATTTTGCGGCAACCTAGGTGTTAACCAAAGGTAATGTGATAATTATTTAAGGTGTTTATTTCATAACTCTTAGAGAGTCACTTTTGCCGAGTTAAGTTATCCTTTGAACCTTCATTCTATAATTTAGTTCTAATTCCATTCTTCACTTCTTCTAGAGTAATTAGATTGTTTTATCTTTCTTTTGCATTAGTTGATAGATTAGAGTTACAATCATCTCTTTTATAAGCTTTGTAGAAATATGAACTAATATATGAAAATAAAATAAACTAAGCCAATTCAGACTTGATTTGCATCAAAGTTGATTCGTTCAACCTATTTCTCCTTGTGTCATATCACGCCGCATCGTGTTGACTTGGTGATTTTCTGTGCCAACAACTTGTTCCTTACACACTCTATTGTCGCTTCTTTTCTTGTACTTGTATATGACTAGGTATATACGTGCCCGTGCGTTGCTACAGGTGGCAAAATATTTTCAACACAATTACGTGAATTATTCAGGTTGAATACATGGAACATGAATTGCACATGATCTTAGCAACGTTTTGTTTTGAATCTTGTGTTAAAATTGATGCTCATGAATTTCAACAAGGCTTTGCCAAAGGCCATGTGATTCATGCTTCCTCTGATTGCTCTTTAGAATTTCTCAACCCATATGGTAATGTAAGGGAACTATTTGCATCATTTAGGAGCAACATGACTTGTTAGCTGAAATTATTTTTACCAAATAAACTCAAATAAAGAAGTACTGGGTAAAGAATGAGAAGAAACGGGCTGGCACTAACGATTATGTTGCCATTATGACTTTTTTCCCACTTCTAATCTCAATACACCTCTCTCTGAACTTTCTATTTTGGATCATGTAGGTGAAAATGTTATAACTATTCAAAATAAAAAGATTACAAAATAAACTCAAATCAAGAAGTAATGGGTAAAGAATGAGAAGAAACATGCTAGCAATGACGATTATGTTGCCATCATGACTTTTTTCCACTTCTAAGTTCTAATCTCAGTACACCTCTCTTTGTTTCTGAACTTTCTATTTTGGATCCAGTAGGTGAATAAAAGTTATAACTATTCAACATTTAAATACAAAATTTTAAGCCCATGTGCAAAACTGCCCCTCATTACTTAGAGGGGGTCCTCTGTAGCTTTATATCTCTACAACAAATGGGTTTCCACTTCAGCAATAGTATTGTTTTCCATCTAAAGCAACTAAGCTTTGATATAGGGTCTACGATACTATATTGAAGACTCAATCCTGATATACTTGGTGCTAAACGGCTGCTAGGAAAAATTGCATCACAAGCTTGCCTGCTTACAAATATAGTTGGAGCAGCGAGCTACAATCTATAGATAACCCCTGAAAATTAATAAGGGTAAGTGTGAAGGAAGCTACACATTTTAGATAGGACACATATTGAACTTGAAACTTCATTTCACAAAATTATGTTTGCCTGGAGCACCATAAATGAAGCTGTGTTTTTTTCCCTTCCACATGCTTCATCTTGTAAGCTGTGGTTAAAATCACTGTTCGCCTAAACGGTCGTGTAGCCCGTTTACACACCGTTTAAACGCTACTCAGTAGTCAACTGTGTTGTCCGTGTAGGATGTTTAATCCGTTTAATCCCGTTTAATCCGTTTTCTAGCCCGTTTAATTGGCCGTGTACTCCGATTACTCGCTAAACGGCGGGTGACCGACTGTTCACCGTTTACCGTGTAGGCTAACACTGGTTAAAATATGAATATGTTTTTTGAAATAATAGAAATTTTGTCGGCATCGATCCTTCTGCGCCGAGGAGGCGCTCCGTTATGTCGTTGGCGTCCAGTTCACGCGTCATCAAACACAAATTTACGTAACAGCTACTGTGCAATTCCCCCACTCTCCATCGTGTATGTTATTTCACCTGGCACGTAAAAACAAGTTACCTTACGCATATGAATTTTCAGTTCTACCAAACCTTTTGATGTCGCCACGGAGGCTTCCTAGGGTTAGAGATTGGGGTTGTCGGAGCTCCGCATTATTCTCTCTAGGCCTAGAACAACTCCACGGAGGCAACTGGCAAGACAGATGGAGGCCAGCGGCTTATCCGCGCATATGAGTGGCAAGGCAGGATATATACCCCACGTGCCCGGGATAGCTATGGGGGCGCGAAAGTGGAGTTGTTAAGCCGTATGGTCGATGTGGGACGGAGGACCAACCAAGGTTGGCAGGGTCATAGCGCAGTTGAGAGATGTGGACCAAAAGAATAGTAGTTACGTTGAACGGGAGGAAGAAGATTCAATCTAGACTAAAGGAGATGGAGATCGGATTATGGAGATTCGTCGGCTTTCTACACTATTTGGCTCATGCAATTCGGTTTTATCCTTATCGGAGCCAACAATGCATGCATGATCGATAAACCAACGAAAACACCTTCCATACATGTGGATGAATTTAAATAATCATATTTTCGATGCAAGCCATCCACAGCATTTTATTTTTCATTGGGCCACTTGGCTATCATCATTTTCACCATGCTGTCATGTCCAACCTCCATTGGCACCAATCTTTTAGGATCGCGATCCTTGTTCTTTGCCAAGTAGGATGGAATCATGGTCCAATGAGTTTTTTATTTTTAAAGTTTGTTTTAATTTGTACTAGCCAAGCAAGTAACAATAAATTCGAAAATGGCCAACCAAAATCATTAATAGCATATAGTTGTTGCGATCATTTGGATCATCCAATGTATGTAACAAGTTTCCTAAATAGTCAGCAAAGCCTCTTTGACATTAGTCTAACACTATGTTGGATCATCCAATGAGCACACATTTCCAAGGCTTTAACTCCACACATTTGTCGTAACTCATCTAATATCTCTCTAGCATTCTTCTTTGACTAGTCATCGGATGATCAGGCGTGCATATTTTCTTTGTAGATGATGAACTAACTATTGGATGATCTGACAATGCTCTGATAAGTTCTTTTGATCCACTATTGAATCATTCAACACCACCTTCATTTCTCTACTACATCCAACTTCTCTTAGCACATGACTTCTTGTTGGCACCATTGTGTCCTAAGAGAGGGTGTTGAATTCGACTTCTAAAAACCGAAGGCTCCAAAACAACTTGTTACTAGGACATATGCAAAATACTATATAGATGCGGACCAACGATTTGCTAAGTGTTGTAATTTAAACTGGGAAAGACTTTGTAACCTAAGATTAGAGTCTAGACACTACAAGAAAAATTACTTGTCGCAACAGTAGAAATTGTTGCGATAAGTCTAAATTCGTTGCGAGAAGCAACTATTGCAACAAAATTAGTTGTTGTGATAGTCAAGGCTAATTGTTGCAATAAATGGCGTGGTAATAGCCTCTTGCCACATTTTCTAGGTTTCTGGTAATAAGGCGTTATTGCAACAAATTTAATTGTTGCAGTAGAGCAATTTAGCAACAATTACGTATTGTTGCAATATTTCTCAAATGCAACGATGGAGTATTCATGGTGATATATCTCAAATGCAACGATAAATAATTTGTGGCAATATATACTAAACACAACGATCAATAATACGTGGCAATAAAAACATGTCGCAATGGCTTTTTATTTATGGCGACAGAAACTCAAAGAAGAAAAAAAACAACTAGTCCAATGTAGGATTTGATCCTTTGACCTCATGAAGTTGTGTATAGGATCTTACCATTGAGCTAAGCATGTGACTTTGATATTATAATTACTAAATAATAGATAAACTATGTATAATCATCTCCTAATTTCTAATTTTTATTGCAATAAAATACTATTGCAACAAAATAGTAGCAACTTGTGGCAATATAGTGTCTTCTTTTGCAACAACCAATGTTTTTGTTGCAATAAAAAATACTAATGCAACAAACCAAATAATAAATCCAGCAATACCAATTTGTAGCAATATGTTACCATTTTTTGCCATGAATAGGTTTTTTGTTGCAATAACATTTACATATTGCGACGATCTATATTTTGTTGGGATAAGTTATATATCGCAACAAACCTCGAGATAAACGCAACGATAGAGTATTATGGCAACATGTTAAATATATTGCTACGATTCACATTTTCATTGCAATAAATTATACCTATTGCAACAAATATTGCAATAAATACAACAATTATAGGTTGTGGCGAAATCGTATAACTATTGCTACAATCTAAATATTCATTGCAATAAACCAATGTTATTGTAACAAAACATTTAAAAATACAACGATAAAAATTTGTGGCATTAGAAATTGTCTATTGCAGCAAAACTATAATTTGTAGCAATAACATATGTTTATCGCAACAAATACTCTTTTGTTGTAACAACTTTATTGCAATAGACATGAATCCTTGTAGTGAGACTAGCTTGTTGAGCTAAGCTCAGAAAGTAAAGCACATAATGTACTAGGGTAAGTGGGAAATGTAAAGACAGCGGTAGAAATACAAACTCTTGTTGATCAACTCGCCCATTTTTTTTACCGAAGTATCAAGAGGATGCACAAGCTTTCACCCTAGTTTTGTTGAAGCCCATGTCAAGGATGCCTACACGAGGTCGTCCAAACTAATGGCCATCCACGTTTGTGGATAGCTATGGAACTTCCCACCACATAATGTGGCCTCCACGAGCTTCTTCAGAATGCTCTCCAGAACTTTGACCAAAACACCAAGGGTATCTTCTCCAGAACTTAATGTGTGCTAGTGAGTGACTAAGCATGTCTAAGCACCTCTTGCATTGTAGGAAGTAGGAACTAGGTTTTTGGCCAGTGCTTAGCATTTCTCTCTCTTTAATCACCTTTGTAAGCACCATGTATTAATGGTACATGCCCTTACATGTAGATATTTGTCATAGTACCAGGCCTAAATATTAGTACACAAATCCAGCCACGGACAATAAAGACGTAACCAATCGATGAAAGGATCTAACGCATGCATCGATGACAATATAAAATAATCTAGTCACACTCATACTCACACAAATAACTCCAACAGGCAACCATATCATGATCTGGCCCTCTGGGTAGGTTTGGTGTTTATGTGCCATCACCACTTTATTTCCACAACCATCATCTAATAAAATCAGCAGCACCACAAAAATAAACTTCATCCGCAAAGTACATGAAAGTTTTAATTAACCCATTTGGTGACAACAACATAAGCATACAAGTTGGTCAAGCACAACGACTCCACCAGACAACAACATAAGCATACAAGTTGGTCAAGCACAACGACTCCACCAGACAACAACATAAGCCACCCTGGGCCTGTAACTTCGGTGTTTAAAACACAAGGGTGCTGACATAGCTCATCAAATGGCTTGCTAACTAGACAATGGCTAGCTTTTTAATTTCTACAATGCCATTCTCAGCAGGGCCCTCATTCTTCACCTCCAACGACGTCATCTGATAAGGCACCTCGCTCATTGGTCGAGGGACTAGCAGACCATCAACATCTTTTGGGAAGAACTCGAAGTCTGGCCCAAAGTTGAACTTGACCACACAGTTCAGCTCGTTAGGCATCGTATACAACGATGCGGCGGGGTAGTACCTCCCTCCAGGAATGTCCTTGAAGGCGCTGCCTTGGCATACCCCATTCTTGAAGTAGCATATCTCACTCCCTGCATATGCAAGAATATTCATATAAATGATAAATATTAATTTCTGAATATATTAAATAAAATAATGGATGACACATATTCTAAGAAACATAATAAGTGTAAAGAAGCATATTAGAGAAAGTGTAAAAGAACTGTTGTTGGGAAACATCCTTTTAGATTCATGCAGTCAGAAGATACTGCGACGCCAATGGTAAACAAATAGAGGAGCACCAACGCAAGTATACAGTATAAACACCCGACATCCGATTATTTCAGTACTAATAATGTGATAAAATCTCTCGAGCATAACCAAGTGGAACTTATGACTACACTATCCAAGAACAAACATTCAAGACGTTCATGTATGGAAGCTTCAACAGCATGCTTCGATAATCAAATTAAATATCAAGTCCCATGAAAAATTAATACTTACACCGCAAGATAATTAGCATTCCAGCATATCACAATATCATAACAACAAGGCTGGATAAAAGCAGGCCTAAGAAGCTTCCAGTTCAATGTTGTGGGAACTGGGAAGGGAGATGACATCATGGGATGGGTAAACCGCACCAACTAAATTGCAACAGAATCAGATTAGGCGATTTATATTCTTCTCATCCTTTCTTTGTAGCATGATAACATTCTGTAAACTCAACAAATAAAGCTTGGTGAGACTTTTCGATCTTTTTCATTGACTATATATATACAGTCGATCTTGGCAGATATTTAGATACCTTGTTGATGCTCATAAGAGCACACCGCCAGAATAATACACATATCACACGGTCTCACTTTCCCGCCAACTAGAATTATGTATATATATGCATGCATCCCTATGGAGAAAAAGAGAGCGTGCATACTACTTAAAAAGCAAACAGTTGGGTGTATTAAACTACTTAATAAAGCGGTTAATTTGTTCTCTTCAATTAAGCAGAAAATTAACAGTTTGTTTCTCAAAACTGCATTTATATTTTAGAAAGTTGCATGAACTTAACATGCTGCAGCTTTCAGGAGAGCAATCAGTACTCAACATGTGCTTGCTTCCTTAATAAGTAGTATGACTTATGATCATTCCTCTTCACTAAACGCCTTCAAAATTCAGATCAAAATAAATAACAACTAGATGGATGTAAACATTACTTTTGGCTTTAATTTGGATATTAAGATGAATAGATTAAATGGAAACTTAGGCATGTTTTCTTTCTCGTTTTGTCCAGCAGCAAAAGGCACATATATGTGATTTTGGTTAACTCTCTCCTACTTAATCCAAGGATGTTTCATGTTATCAACTTTGTTAGTTGTAGACCGCTGGTTTCATGCTCCATGCATGCAAACAAAATGCAACAGTTCCATGCATGCTTATATACTATATTATACTTCATTTAACACACTGCCCCTTTTTCAAAGGGAACGAGATCAGCTGACATTGGCTGCCCTGCAATTGGGTGTCATGGGCGGCAGCTAGGGGATGTTATGGGTGGCCGGAGGGCCAGCCCAAGCCCATCTACCTCTCAATTGTAGGCTGTTAGGGGAACCAGTTCCTTATCAAAGCACCATGAGATTAGAGAACTGCATGCACATCTAAGGTCCATGAGATAATACAAATGGACAAGGGTGATGAAGGAAACACCAATAGGCCATTAGCTACAGCCTACAGTGAGGTCGTTTTGGACAACATGGCTGAGGGTGGAAGTGGAGGAAAAAGTACACATGGATGAGGTGAGGATCGTCCTAGACTCCATGCATGAGAAAATAGCAATACATTTAATAATGTAATTCAACACGATATCCGCATATGATTTACAACTTAACTGTTTAACACATTATGGCACAAGTGTAAAAGCAAGGTATCGACATGATTACTAATAAGGTCCACAGGACTACGCAATCGTACCTTGATAAACCTAGTAAACATACTGACATACATTTCATTTGCAAACAAAACCTACCAAGAATATAATAGAAAATTATTGAAACAGGGACTACATACTACTGACCTGGAACAGCAGGGGGCGGCGTCTTGAGCTTCTCCTTGGGGACCTGCACAAAGAAAGGCTTGCCCTTGTACACGATGAGCTCAGGCTGCTTGGGCTCATACTGCTCCCCATCAGGCAGGGAGATGTAGAAGCCGACGACATCCCCTTCACCGTACCCTTGTTGATCGCCATACTCGTCCCTCCAAGCCTTGTGCACCTTGGCGCCATCTATGTCGCGGTATCCGAAGCCATACGCGTCGGCCCCCACGGGGAGCTGGAGGTCCGCCCTGTCAGTGGCCCACCCGAGGCGGGTGTGTCCGGTGGGGCCGAGATGCAGGACGGGGACCTCGCAGTACCAGGCCCCGGCGGCGACGCCGCGGGTGGCGC
>CBMN010003244.1:0-11631 GCA_000582825.1 Hordeum pubiflorum | reverse complement strand
GTCCCCTGTTACCCATCGATCCGAAACTCACAGCTCTCCTACCCGAGATCCGCCGGTTTTGACAACGACATCCACCACCTTTGATACATGACTGCTTTTGGATGTCGACATGGTGCTCGTCTAGAATCATGATCTATGGACGGGCAAGCATGATCTTGCCATGCTGGTATCCACGGTAGCTAAAGTTATCACTTTGGATTGCTGGAATTCAACCAACAAATGGCAGCACTCAGACCTACAATAATGGTACACGAGGACATGCTCGCGCATGACAAGTTGCACAACGATGACCCCTTGTTTTCTTTAATTGCTCCAACGGGTATACTCGAGGTCCAGGCCCATGAACTTGTTCTTCTCCTCCTGGAGCCATTGCTCGTACATGGCGATAACTCACTCCACAGTCTCTACCTCGTTGGTGTAACCACCTCTAGCATAGTTGTGCCATGGGTAGCGATGTGGTGGGTCTCTGTTATTAGTTTCTTGTCATCCATGGCTACAGGGGGGCGGTGGGGATTCGTGGTTGATGAAAAGGAGAGGAAAATGGATGCAGTAAAAGGAATGAAATCATTAATTTTTCTTGCAAAAAAGGTGACCGACATGGCAGTTTGGACATCGGTCGGCGGTTCCAGGAGTCACCTGAATTAGGCATCTGTTAGAGATTTTTTTTCTTGAGGGGGTTTGAGCAATATTTTTTTTACTGTGGCGACATTGCACGCTCAACGTGGCTACGTGTGCATGGTCCTGATATGGCATGTGATCAACATGCTTTCTTCAAGATACTTGCACAAACAAAATGTTTGTGCGTTGCAAACCTATTTGGATCTCCTTAAATATGTGTTGAACACCTAACACATGAACATTTATACATCAAAAGTACATAAGCAAAAAATGTCAAATCCAGATAGTTTTTTGAACAATCGCCTATGGTGGCACCTTTCCGCATGCAAAGTAGGATCTCAAAGTATGACGTGGCAACTAGCACCGCAAACTTTAATTTGGAACCAATTGTGACACTTCACATGATAAACGTTCTTTCTTAAAGATACATCCACAAAGAAATAATTTTGCATTGCAAACCTCTTGGACTCACCTTAATATGCAAGGAACATGGTACCACATGAACATGTTTAGCCATCAAAAATATAGAAGCAAATAAAATGTGAAATGTAGATAGTATTTTGAACAATCAAGTATGACAACACCATGCATAACCTAAGCTTGTTTGGATGTCGAATCTCCCTAGTGTAATGTACACAATGAATTCTCTTTTGAAATTATGTGCAGTATGTGGTATGCAACATGATTACAAAGTATGGAGTGTGTTCGGATTCATAATATCTTAAATCCTTCCAATGGTGTCACCTTTTGCATGCAAAGTAGGATCTCAAAGTATGACATGACAACCGGCACCGTGAACTTTAATTTGCAAACAATCATGAAACTTCACATGATGAACATGCTTTCTTCAGGTTTCATGCAGGAACAAAACCACTATGCATTGCAAACCTATTGGTCTCACCTTAAATATGCGAGGAACATGGCCTCCAAGAACACATTATAAAGCAAAGTAGGACCAAACATATACGTGAAGAACATGCTAGCACATGAAATGAGTTTTCTTTTTTTCATATGAAAGTGGTCACAACTATTTTTGAAAGTTCTCAAAGTTTGTCTAGAAGAGTTTACAAAAAGTTGTTCTTATAATATAAGGAGAAAAAAAACTAGAATTGAACAAAGCTCAAATTTATCCTTACCTCTCACCCCTCAAATATTCATTTCCCTCAACTTGTTTTTTAACGCCCCACCCAGCTAACCCCAACCCTCCCCAAATATCGCCTCTTTTCTCCATCGTAACCACATCCCCTTTCAATAAAACGAGTTGTCTCCTCCTATACCTCTCTCTATCTCTCTCTCTCTCTCTCTCTCTCCAGATCGACCCCCTCCCCGTCGATGGTTCTAGCTACCTATGGCCACAAATTGTTCCGCCACGTAGGCACTCACGATGGACGACATTCGGCTCAGGCCCATTCGCTCTGATGGTAAAACTACCCAAAGATCTCATCCTAATTGAAGAATTCTCTTTGCGGTGTTGTTTTTTATTATCCCCTTAGATCCATATTACTTGTCGCTCAAATGGATGATCTACATACATCCTTTGAGCCACAGGTAATATGGATCAATCGGCGGGAGGAAAACAAAAGCTAAGGGTTCTTATTCGGGTTAACACTACATGTCATTCTAGCTAGGGTTTGTTCGTTAACAAATCATTTATGTACTTTTGAGTATATCTTCTACTGGTTAAATTTTATTTTTTTAAATATGCTTTTGGTCTCAACTAATCCATGTTGATAATATACCGATTGCTAGTTCATTTCCTTGATCGTGGAATATGTACGTGTTGTACCTCCCCAAATAATGCCTCTTATTTCAAGAACAGTCAGGCCCACGCCCCCTTCCAAGAAACAAGACGTCGTCTCCTATCTCTCAATTCTGCCCCTAGTACCCCATCAAATTTGCACGCGTGTTTAGATTGGCGCATCTAGATAGTTTTCCATATGAAAGTTGTTGTTATGTTTACAAGATTTTAAATGTAGGGTTCTTATTCGAGTTGTGACTACATGTGAATCTAGGTAGGTTTCTTATTGCTAGTTCATTACCTTGCTCTAAGAATAATTATACGCAAGTCTACTCGACACCAATATTTAAAATTATCGTCGTCTTGTTTTGCACCTAGTGTCAACTACGTACCATCGTCACATAGTAGATGTTGACACAACACCAGTGGAGTGGGAGAAGAACTTGTATCAACTGGAAAAGCTTATCAACTTACTAGCTTGGTATTCTCCTTGTATCATAAATTACCCGGCTTTGTCAGTTCCACGAGCTAGTGGTCCTTCACATAGATGTAGACACCATCAAGAAGGACTGACATAATGTGGCACTGAAGGACAACAAAAAAAATGCATGTCCGGCCACGAGTAAAGATGTACATGTCTAAGTTATTGGAAACTGTTCGTGTATGGTTAGAATATGTTTGCTTTCTCTAGATGTGTCATGTAATGTAAATTATGCACTACAATCTAATTTATTCAACCACATTATGGTAGGAATATTATCGTCATTAATTGGAAGCAGTGACTAAGGGTATACATGTGCTACTTCAAGAGTTCAAACAACTCATGTTTCTTACAAGAGGTGTACTACCAAGCTCACACAAATCAAAGAGAATGTGGGTTCAGCCGGTGAGTAGGCAAAGTTTGGATTTTCAAAGGATGACCTTAATGTAACAGATGCACATTTTGGAATTCTTCCATATGATGTAACTTGTATATATTTTTTCTGTAGGGAAAGTTTGGATTCTCAAATGATGACCTTACTACAAGTCTTTGCCCCAAAAACAACTATTTGAAGAAGTCATTAATGCCCTGGTAGTGCAGTAGCCAGAACTAGAACCATCGAGCAAGGCCTGACGAACTAGATGCTATGAAGAAGGCCCTGACATGGCAGTAAATAGAACTTGAAGCCGTCAAGATGGCCCTAGCAGACCAACAGAAAGAACATGAAGCTGTGAAGCATCTCCTGCCAAATGCACAACACCAATTTGAATCTATGAAGATTACCCTTCAAGAGTAGCAAAACATAATTGAAGGTATCAAGAACGCCCTACGGGAGCAACATGATGAAATTGGGGATGTGAAATTGGCCACGTTAGATCAGCATAATCGTATTGGATCTATCAATAGTGGCCTCCTAGAGTAGGAGTAAAAACTTGTAGTCGTCGGGAATGTGAAGGAAGAGAAAACTTTAGCTATAGAAAAAGGACTTCATGAACTTGTTGTCTTGCTTAGGTACACCGTGAGGGTTGGGCTGCCAGGATGCCATGCCTACAGCTAAACAAGCACCTTCATCATACTGGTGCATTTTTTGATGGTTATGAAACCGAATCATGTGCCTACTTATATATTCTAGTTCTATCCAATGGTTCGTTATCGTACTCAGACAGTCTGTCTGACAATTCTCTTCAAATTCATTTTTTACAAAAATTCATATAAAAATGTCAAATATTACAATTTTGTATCAAATATGCCCACCAATTGCAATATAAAACAAATTGACCGCGTATACAAAGTGTAATGTCTATGCACGCCGTCGCTAGCATATAGTCGTGCATGTAAGAAGCCACGCCACCCATGTATGGACCAGTGTGTCGGCATCCATGTCAGAATTGTTGACCGGTCAAATGACAGCATCATCGCCAAAAAAATAACGACTGGTCCCACATGTCAGCAGACACATCAGCATCTTCTGGGCCCATATGTCAGCAGCGTTAACTGGTTAAATCTGTGGCCCGAATTACTACTAACGGGCACCGTCGGTCATAAAACCAATGGTAGACCAAGATAGAAACAACTACTTGCCCCATTGTTCAGAATCTTTGGCAGCTCAAACCCACGGACCGATTACTAGTGACAAATTAATGTCACCAAAAATGATCTTAGGAGACAGATTGGTCTATTATAAGTGACAGTCTGGACGGTCCTAGAAAATGGCCATAAGAGATAAATTTGCGTTGGTCACCTAAGACACGATCTTGCGCGACGGAGAAAGTGGTACCATCAAGATTTTATTTTCGGTGATGGCACTTCAGTGACGGTGGGGATGACGGTCGAAAAACGTCACCAGGCCATATTTTTGTGACGAAAAACGGTTTTGCGTGAAACAAGTAAAACGTCACAAAATAGCGCGCATTTTGTAGTGCAGAGACCGTCGGGCAGCAGACCCGATGGTTTGAAACCATGGCAAATGAACTATTGTGCCGACCTTCACACCAAACACATTACTACCAAGGCCCTCGCTATCTGCTATCATGAGGTGGTCAATGGCTTCAACGCCAATACAGACGACGATTTCCTTAGCACGCCGGCCCGTGGTCTCCAAGCAGTCACAGTCCTCCCGGATAGACTACATGGCACACTTGGGGAATCTAACATCATCTCCAGCCTAAGGACGGTGTTGAGCAATGCGATGGAACTCCAGGGGCAACATCAGCGAGTCGAGACTACGACTGGCAGACACTTACATGGCCCTTTCCGCCGCAGGCAACCCCAAGCAAGAGAACCGCCAAGGTTTTGTCCCCTGGCCGGTGACCCCATAAAAAACGAGGCCAAAACCAGAGTTAGGCTATCTCAGCCGTAACCCGACACCGCTCCTGCCACGGGCTGCATCATTGCATGATCACGGCAGCTACCAACCCGACCTTTGCGATCATCTTTGGGCCCGCGAAAAGGAGCGCTATGGGTGACCTTCTTCAAGACGACCTCCGATATAATTGGTAACAAAAAATCCCACTTTGCTGCAAGAAAAAATTGCCAGAAAGGATGTGGAGAGGGCATTTGAGGTGCTCCAAGCCTGTTTTGCATTTGTTTGCGGACCTCAAAACAATGGAATCCATATACATTATGGGATGTCGTGATAACTTGTGTGATCATGCACAACATGATTGTGGATGATGAGAGTGAGGAAGTTCACTAATTTCTGGATTTTGAGCACATGACTGATTGTCCATCTTCCAAAGTAGAATGTGGTGATGTTTCAACATTTTCTCCAAATGCATTTGCAGATTTGTAATCAAAGAAGTCATACACAGCTTCAGAATGATCTGGTGGAGCATTTGTAGGCATTTCATGTTTCCAGTTACAACAGATGTCCAAATAAATTGAATTTAAACTTGAACGATTTTCAAAACAATAACTTATGTTTGAAATGTTGTTGCATTTGAATATTTATCTTTATATTCTTGATGAGTTGTGCTATTTATATTTTGGTATTTTTAATATTATAGGATTATAGAAAAAAATGGAGGAGGCCAAATTTTGAGGGATATCGTTGGATGGCGTTCTCCCAATCGGATGTCCGCGGACACATCCAGACATGTTTTTGTACAATACAATTCAGGGCATTTGTTGAAGTTGTCCTAGAAACTAATAACCACAAACATTGGGAGGCATCCATTTAATGAATGTCATAGAAATTCTCTTGCCGGAATCACTGTACAATGATGAGGGGCTAAGGATCACTCCTGCTCCGATTATCCCAAACGATATCTGCTTCACGCCCCTATCCCCTTATGATCACCGTCATACTAATTTTTTCGTAAAAGGCTCTAGGAGCGCGTGACTATAAATTAATAAAGCCACCAAGGAAAACACAGACATAGTTTATAGGAAATAAAAGTACTGCAACTCATAGTAGATGGAATTAAATAAGTTACATGCATTCTCAAGAGTGCCTAGAAAAAACTAAGATGGCAGATAAAGCGTCAGGCTTCAAGAGGAGTCGTTGTAGTGCATAGTGTGAAGTCACTTGATCTTGTACCAGACTCTGGTGGCCGCGTCACTGTCCGACCTCTTCCCTTGAGTACACCGTTGTTGAAAGAAAAGAGCCCATTTAAAAATATAGTTAGCTGGGTTTGCTAGCAACTTTCCTTCAATAGCGTTCTTGTTCTTGGTCATCCATGAAACTCAAGCTAAGGACGTAAACATCTGCGAAGCCATCCAACCGTTGCTAGCCTCTAGTAAAGCAAAGAAGATCTAGTTGCTCAAACATGAAGTCGGAGATCATGAGGCTCCAAAGCAGTCTAACACAACTCCAAAGAAATTTTGCAGCCGCAAACTTAAAAATAATATGATTCGCGTCTTCCAGGATGCCACACCGGGCACACCAACCTTTGCTCGTGCCATGTCGTTTCTAAAGATTAATCATAGACGGGCACCAGTCTAGCGAGGCTCGCTAAAGAAAGATGCACACCTTTAAAGGAACTCTCGAAGCACACAAGGAAGATGCACACCAAGGAACTCTCGAAGCACATAAGGCTTTGGCGTAACTAATCTTGAGGTCCCTGAACTAGTTTGGCATATAACGATTTGACGGAGAAGGCACCTGAAGCCTCGAGGTCTGAGGAAACCAAATCCTTGTGTGAGGTCAGGGCGACACCCTCACTGAGGGTTTGCAACGCTTCCCTGGAAGCAACTCTTGCGGGGTCAAGGTGCGGATGAATGCGAGGTTGATGCCACCGTTGACAAAAATATCGTAAACCAATTTTTTGGGATCAGATGCAATTATAAAGAACTTAAGGGAATTTAGCATATAGGGGCTCGTCGTCGATCCACCTAGACAGCTAGAACCTGACCTTTTTCGTTACCTCTCTGGAAACGTGCAACCATTTCAAAGCTTTCTTTGCATATTTGGATCCTATTCCAACATTGAGAGCCCTTGGCTTTACAGCTGAAAAAAGAACTAGTCAAAAAATATTTAGCTTTCCACATACGGGCCCAAAGCATATCGCCGCCTTGGGCAATTTTCCAGATTCACTTGGTAAGCATCGAGGTTCATTTTCTTAGAATTGATGATACCCGAACCTCCCTCAGTTTTAGGTTTGTAAATGTCGGCTCATCTAACCATGTGGTATTTACGTTTCGCCGCATTTGCCTCCTAGAAGAAACCAGCTCTCATTTTGTCATATTGTGCATGGACCCTGTCACCCAAAATAAAAAAAGCCCATCATGAAGGTCAGGATTGCCAATAAGCATGCGTTGCTAAGATTCAATCGAGCAGCAGAGGACATCAGCTTACCTTGCTAAGGATCTACTCTTTTGATAACTTTCATGATTGTAGGATCCCCAATTCGATTCCATCACCTGTTTATCCAAACAAGGAAGGGCAAGATAAGACATGGAGAGATCCACCCTCTTACAGTTGAGGAGATTAGCTACCCAATTACTTTTTTCGACCTTCATGTGTAAAGTGAACACTTCACTTTTGTCAAAATTGATCTTCATCCCAGACATATATTCAAAACAGATCAAGCTGACTTTAATAGTGGCTAGGCTACAGAATCCAGTTCGAAGAGGAGCATGGTGTCATCTGCCTACTAAATAAGATGAGTTACTCCACAAGGGATGAGATGAGACACCTAGGGATACAAGCACACGAGGTCCGCATGTCCAATATTGTCCGTGAACAGAATAATTAAACTATTTGGATGCGGAGTATCTAGTTCCGAGCTCATATGATCCATAATGAACAGTAAAATCGAAAAAAATAGTAAACAAATTAACAATATTTTGACTATTTTTGAATGCAAACTTTAACAAATGTTCGCAGTTCTTGCAAATTCTCATCCCGAAATAATATTCGTGAAAGTCATGACAAAAAATAGCATTTTTGGCATGTCGGTTTTTGTTTCATGACTTCCAAGAATGTTAATTCGGGATGAATACTTACAAGCACCGAGAACATTTGCCAAAGTTGCAGCCAAACAATTTAGAGTTTTTCGTTTTTTTATTCGTTTTTACTGTTCATCCCGAAAATTGGTACAATTTTCGTTTCACATGGGGCATGGTAGCATCCCTAGGGACACCACTGGGTGTCCAGCCAATTATGGTCGAAAGGGCGTCGGCCGCGATGTCATACTAATTCAAGAGATCCTCGTGCCGCAATACTTTCACGATCACTATTCCTCCGTCGTGACGACGCCCCAATCATCCTGCCTGCACAGTCATACGTACTGCGCATTTTTGTTCCGTCCGCTCAGACTTTTGCTTCTACAGGAGAATTCCCTGCGCGAATTTCCTTGCCCATCTCCGGACGCACAGACTTGTACAAACGGCGACGCCGACGATACATCAGGCGCGGTGCTCGTCCCCGAGCGGTTTACCGGAAAATGCCGGGATCCGTCGGCGTCGGACGCCACCTGGGACGTCGTCTCGCGCGAAAGCTGCCGGCAGCTTACTTTTGTTTCGCGTGTTTGGTGGGTGCGTGGCTTTCCCGGCAGCCTCGCCCGCGATTGTATGGCAGGGGCGGCCATGACGGAGGCGAGGACGTACCTTAGGGGCTTGGCCGACAGGATGGCGACGGCACGGGCTCGTGCGGCGCCTTTCGTGCGAAGAAGACGAGAGCAAGATCCGATACGAAGATTGCAACGGTGATCCTTCCTGGTCGGGGAGAAAGGGACATGTAGACGGGGCCCCCATGTAGATACGGAGTAGGAGTGCTCACCGGCTCAGGCGCGCCGGCCTATGCTATGTGAAAACGTGTGATCAATGGGTGGTAGCTGATGATGGGAGCAACGCCGATAAGCTAATGACGGATGCTCCATCGCCGTCCATCACTCAGCTGAGCCGATGTCGTCACGATGCGAGTACCATGTGATGTGTAATCTCAGATATGCTTAATTATGGTGTCCAAAATCATTTAACTGCTAAGTGATAAGGTTTCCTCCTCCTGTCGGCATTGTCGCCGGTTCGCCCCGTTTTCGATGGCCTTTGGCCATGGAGGTGCAGAGAACCTCGCCCCCGGCCGGTCGGAGGAACTTCACTCTTGTTCTTCTTGTTAGATTTAGCATCTTTGTTCGGACTGCGTGGCGACGGCGAAGCCTTCCAGTACGAATGATATCTCTCACGTTTGATCTATATCATGATGGTATGTCTAGCATCGTCGAAGGGCGTGTCGATTTGTGTTTCCGTCGGATCTCGCGAGATCCGGTCCGTGCTTGTCTTCGATGGATATGCTTTGATTCGGTCTTCGTTTGGGTCTTTACATGTTTGATCCTTCCCATTTACGGCTCTCGGCCCGACCCCCGCGTCGCCCCAGCCGGGCGATTCGGGGGAAACCCTAGCCGCCGCCGGCCCGGCTCCCACGCTCTGCCAGCCCCCGCGTCGCCGTCGCTGGAGGGCCTGCCGGCAAAGCCGCACCGGGCCCTGGATGGCGTTGGCGGGGTGGTGCTTCCTCCTCCCGCCCTCCGCCCCATCCCCTCCCGCGCCAGATCCGGTTTGGTCGCGGCGCCTGCGGCAGTGTCATCCGGCTTCCCCTGCTCGTTGGCGGCGCAGGTGGCCTGCATCGGCCACAGGTCCCCCGCGGTGGTTGCCTGTCCGCCCGACGCCACTTGGGCATCTTCTTCAGCTGGCTGCGGTGCTCCGGTCGGCTGGCAATGGCAGCCAGTAGGGCCCTGCTAGTTGCGAATCCACCCCTCTACTCGAGCTTCAGGTCGACCTCTTCGGGAGGCGGCAATGAAGGATACTGGTTGCAGATGTTCTCGTCAGTGACTGCCTCCTGTAGCACGCCGGTTGGGAGTTTGACTACGTGTGTCACCACTACCACCATCACCCCGCTCACCCCGCAGGGGCCGCTTCAGGCCGGCGGCCATAGACCCGCGTCCATAGTCGGTCGGCGCGGCTTCGGACCCAACGAGCCTCGGGAGCTGCGCTCTTTCCGGCTCATTGGCTCCTCAGCGTATCTGCACCACCACCACATTGCGGTGCCTTGGTTGGCCGTGCATCTCGGTCTTCGTCTCCGGCACGCTCCGGGAGTTGTGTCTCATTCCAGCTCCTTGGACCCGTCGGCGCCCCTGCTGCTCCGGCCCACTTTTTATGCTTTATGACTCATAATCGCCACATTAAATTTTAGCAAATGCAACAAATGGATAGAGAACCATCTTCTATGGACCCCTCAGCTCAATGTCGTAAAAAGGCAGAAAGCGAAGGAAGAAATCAGCCAATGAACTTACGGACAATAAGGCACGACAAGAAAATGTGTTGAATGTTTATACCAGTTTGCACGTATGGCAAATGTTTAAGCCCGGTGAACTGATGTTACCACAACACAAGTTGAGTGCACTAAGCGTTAAAATTCAGCTTCTACACAAAGACGTAGTAGCTAGGTCAGAAAGGGGGAGATGTATTACATCGCCAATGTTATAGACGGTCTTGGATTTTTCAATGTGTACCCTACTGATAAAATATATCTTGGGTTTGAGAGTGTGGTCAACGACAATATTTTCGCTATGGACGCAGTGAGGCCGTCTTTAATGATGCTTTGGTCCTTCTGGCATGCTACAAATCTATTACTATGTAATGAATAAGTTGCCTTCCTGGATCCGTATATCATGCATTGTGTCAATGTGGTTCCGATAAAGGCCAGGGCCTTATCGCGACTTACCTCCACGGGACCTTTCTTCATAGTCCTCGGCACAAGCACAATTTTATCGTGCCTTACTCCGAAACGCAAGTTCATTCCTTTATGCTTGCACATATACACCTGACTACTTTGATGTCAATCTCATTCATGTTACATTGTTCAATTGTTTTGTGCGGTAATGGACACTGGATCGTCGTCATCGCACTAATGCCCCGGGACAGCTGAGCTTATTTCTTTGATTACATGAGAGACCCTAAGAAGTTGTGGACCGATCTGAATAAAGTTATCAATGCTGCTCTTTTGATTTGTCATAAGTCCGACTGTAAGAACATCCATATTCGCAATACAAATTTAACACTAGCTTATGTGGCTGTTAGGCAACAACACAAAGACGAAACCATGCACATGTATGGTCTTCATGGATGACTATATGCGTGTAAAACCACTTTTGAGAAGTGATGAAAGGTTGAAGAAGTGGTCCGAAGAGAATAAGAACGAAGTTAAGCTAGCTCACTTTTGGATAGAGTATGAGCGCCTTCAGAGGGTGCTCACGAATATCATCAATCGCCATGTAGCGAGGGATGATATTCTACTACGGGACAGAGTCAAGAAGAACAAGAGTCCTGAATTAAACATCAAAATGCCGACGGATGTTAT
>CBMN010003239.1:0-16412 GCA_000582825.1 Hordeum pubiflorum | reverse complement strand
TTTTTTTTTTTTTTTTGAGAAACCCGTGTGGATTAACTGAATCCAGATGCGTGCACGGGAGTCTCTTTGGTGGTTTCGAAATTTCCTACGTGACGTTGAAAGCTTCAACTCAACGCGCCGCGGTACCGTGCGGCGGTGGCGGTGCTAGAAATGCAGTCTTGTGTAGTCAATTTCAAATTGTGTACTCAAATATACGAACTTATACAAATTTGTAATACTATTTTTTACGTCCATATGCTAGTTTCACCAAAAAGCTGGGATCAATTGACTACCCAGCTAGTACGTGCGGGGGTTACGAATTTACGCGGGAGGGAGGTCCCATCGAACTCCCCTACAGCCATTGGATCGTGATCATGTGGTGACAGTTTTCTGATTATTTTTTTTGCCTTCTGTACCAAAAATTGTCATCCCTCTTTCGAATATTTTTGTCATTCCATAAACTAAAACTGTCAGGGATAACATACGCAATTGTGATCCTTTCCTGAGGAAATTCGCCAGTTATTGCGTCAAAATATATATGACGGGATCGTAGATAGCACCTGAGTAATGCTAGCCCCGAAAAGGTTAACTCACCGGAGTTACTTACGCAATTTCGTCCTATTAATTTATGTAGCGTGCTATACAAGATTGCGACGAAGGTGCTAACAAACAGATTGAAAGTTGTTCTACCTGTCATGATCTCTGGAAAACAAAGCGTGTTTGTACCGGGAAGACTAACTACGGATAACATGCTTTTAGCCTATGAATGTGTACATGCCATCCGGACAAGGAAAAGGGAAAATATCGTTATGCGTAGTGAAACTCGATATGATGAATGCATACGGTAGGGTAGAATAGAATTTCTGGAGCAGGTGTTTAGCAAAGCTGGGTTTGCACGAGTATGGATGGACATGGTGATGAGGTGTGTTACTACAACAAGGTTCTCTATGAAGCTCAATACGGGGGATTATCTCATTCTTTCACTACTCCGAGAGTGCTCCATCAGGGGAACCCTCTCTCCCCTTATTTTTTTTTCTTCTGTGTGGAAGGTTTTTCAGCTTTGCCGAGGAATGCTCAAAGGGAGAGTCACTTGAAATGGGTATCTCTTGGGTGCACTGGCCCCACCGTTACACACCGATTATTCACGGATTACAATGTAGGCTCACAAGGTAAATTTGAAGCTCTCAAAATGATATTAAATGACTATGAAGTTGCGTTAGGCCAAAGAGTCGGTCTTCAAAAATCTCCCATCTTCTACGGTAAAGGCTGCAAGGAGGAAGATAAAGTTAGTTTGAAACAAATCATTGGTATTAACTCGGAGGCTATGAACAGGGGTATTTTGGCCTACCAATTATAGTTGATAGGTCAAAGGATGGAACTTTTAAGCATGTACCAGAGAGATCTAGAGGGGAAAGTCTATGAATGGAAGGGGCAGGGCCTTTCCAAGGCTGCTAAGGAGGTGCTTGTAAAACATGTGGTTCAAGCCACGCCTACTTACACCATGAGATATTTTTAACTTGCAAATAAAATGTGTTGAAACTTGTCTTCAATCTCTTCGAACTTGTGGTAAGGTGCAACAAATGGTGATAAGAAGGTTCACTAGATAGCATGGGATAAAGTGTGGACGATAAATCAAGAGGGGGGCTGGGTTTTAGAGATTATGAAGCTTTCAATAAAGCTTTGCTTGCAAAACAAGGTTGGAAAATGCTGCAAGTCCCTTCATCTTTATGTGTCTGTGTGTTGAAAGCAAAGGTATTTCAAGGAGGGAAACATTATGAATGCTACATGCCCAAGCAAAGGATCCTTCACCTTTAGGAGAATTTTACATGGGCGAGATTTGTTGGAAGCAGGGATGATATGGAGAATAGGTGATGGTGCAAGAATTAACATACATCATGATAACTTGATCTCTCACAGGGGAAGTCTTAGGCCACTGTGCCACACCTACATACAAGGAATAACACGGGTTAGCGACCTTTTGGATCACCAAGGCACAATTTGGGATAAAGTCAAACTTGATGCCACGTAAAATGCATACTCCCATAGGTGGTCCTGGGGTCTTTATAGTTAGGTTAGCTTATCACTTCGGATGGACATGAACAAAGTGAAGATGGGGAAGCCGGAACCATCTTCCTCAGTCCAAAATCACAAGGCGTGGTTCTCGTTGTATAGGATACCAATGTACCGAACGAGGTAAAAGTACACTTCTGGAGATTAATTCGCAATGGCCTTGTTGTTGGATCAGAAATTCATCGACGCCGCATCAAACTAGGGTTTTCTTTGTAGCATGTGGATGGGAAGAGACAACTTTACACATGTTCTAGACGTGCCCTCACTCAATGTAGTATGGTAAGATTCTTCGCTCACAGAAGGGAGCTCCAGTGGTGATCCCGCTGACATCTGTCTGCTCCCAGAGGGAAGTGTCTATCTGGTATATTAGCTGGCTCACGGGAACTTGCAATGAGTAGAAGGCGGTGATATTTCAGGGTGTATATTGGCTTTGGCTAGCAAGGACTGAAGCTAAGGATGGGAAGAAGATTGTTGATCCACATGCCGACATGCGACAACAGAGGAAGTGATGTCTTGTATGAAGGGGTGAAGAGAAGCACATGAAGCGCAACCTATTAGGTTGCTGGTGTTGATGCGTACATTTTGCATCCGAAAGGAACCTCAAAGTTAAGCATGTTGGGCTTGGAGAAATTTTATGATGGGTGACCAACTAGGAAGTTTGGAGCAATTTGATGGTGTGTGACCATCTGGGAAGTTGATCCCTCGTGCGCACGAGTGAGCACAAAATGTACAGGGAAGAATAGTGTTGCTACGTGGGGCCAGTTTAGATCAAAGGCGCAATGACCAGGATCCGGTGTAGGGTTTGGTCGTTGCATTACATGCAACACGAGGAATGGTAGCCACCTGAGGGGTTAGCTCAAGTTGAATATGAACGGGGTTGTCTCGAAGCAGGGAAACAAAGGAGGGTGTGGAATGGTAACCAGAGACCACACTGGTGCTTTCCAGGGTGGTGCTTGTCAAAGGAGGGTGTGGAGTCCAGATGCTAGCATGCAGGAGAGTGCTTCAGCTAGCAGAGCAAAGGGGTATGTGATATATTCATGTGGAGCTGGATAGCAAAGGGAGTCGTCGGCATGATATGAGACAAGGACAAGAATATCTCGGTAGTAGAGCCACTGATTGAAGATATGAAGAAAGATGCTCCGGACGCTTCAAGGGTTCAAAGTTAGCTAGGCTCGTCGAACATCACATAATGTTTGCACATGTGTTAGCTTAGCAGGGGTTAGTAGTGAATCTTGTCAGGTGTGAGAGAGTAATTGACAAAAGACTACCACTTTTGGGGCCACCGTCCCACGGAACTACCATGTTTAAAATTGGGAGTGTCTAGGTCTCAGTCGACTGAGACTTCGCGAAGTCTCAGTCAAGCAATCTAGTATGCAAGAAGAAAAAAAACTGAAAATAAAATTGTTTGCACGAATCTCAATGCAAGATCAACCGATTATAGTATCGACTTAGACTTCGCGAAGTCTCAGTCGACTGATTTTTAGCAAAGCCGTTTAAAATTTTGACCGAAAACTGCCACATTTTTTTAATTTGTCCCTAAAAACTACCGCTTTTGGTTGATGATCGTTTTACAGGATTTAAACATGTTTATGACAAGCAGGACCCACCTGTCAGGGCTGACGTGGTAGGAAAGTCAACTAAGTTAGGTTTGACCATTATGACAGGTGGGGCCCACATCAACCTTATTCTTCCTCGTCCTCTCTTTTTTTTGGCATTTCTTTGAACACCTTCTGTGCATGGGAGAAAAGAAGGGGGAGGAGAGGATGGGACTACCTCTTCAGCCGTGTAGGCCATGTGCGGGTGTGTGTATGTGTGGACGCGAGGCAGTAGAGGGCCGATGTCATCGACGCGAAAACGCTTCTAGAGCTGTGCTATCGAACCGTCGCGCGAACGCCTCTTCGAGAACACGTACGGGGTCCAGGACACTGACGAGGGCCGTTGGGAAGTCTTCGGCGCCGACTTCGCCGCCTAGGCGTGCCCCGCCGATGCTGACGACGTCGTCTGGGCGTGCCCCGCCAATGCTGACGACACCGCCTAGGCCGACGCCGAGGACCTGCTCGGGGAGTTCGAGGAGGAGGTCGGGGACGGCGGCAGCATCCAGAGCCGCGCGCTCGACAACAGCTTCCTGGTCGGTGGCGCCCAGCCGAGGCTGACGACGCCGTCTGGGCCGACGTCGAGGATGACCTCGGTCCTCCCCTCCCCCCGCCAGCGCCCCAACCAGAGACCTGCTTGAGGAGTTCGAGGAGGAGGCCGGGTACGGTAGGAGCATCCATAGTCTTGCGCCCGGCTCGCTCGAGGGTCAAGCACTTGAAGCACTCCTTGAGGACGGCAGCCTGCCCTTTGACAACCACAACTTCTTGAGGCCGCCGGTGCATCTCGTCGTCATCATCCTTGGCGTTGCCCGTGTCTGCGGCCGCCGGCGCGTCTCGTCATCATCATCCTCGACGTTGCCCGCGGCTGCGGCGCCCCCGCGATCGTGGAGGCCGTGCGAGTGCGAGGCATGTGGGCGGTCTGCGTCGGGGTCGGACTGCTCGCCAAGACCACTGTTTTGCTCCTGCTATCGAGATCGCCGTAGCTATCCGCGGGGAGACACGTGGTTGTAGCCGCCGTGGCTACCCGCCGTCCGTCTGCTTGGCATGAGGTGCGGGAGGTCCTGTGGATCATATTCCTCGGTCAGGAGCGGCATGGGCGTCTTCACAGCGGGCTTGTCACCGGAGTTGACCTGCTTCCCCCATGCACATAAGATGTTTGTTCAAATGCCAAAGTAAGACAGAGAGATGAGGAAGAAGAAGGTTGATGCGGGCACCACCTGTCATAACGGTCAAACCTAATGTAGTTGACTTTCCTGCCACGTCAGCCCTGACGGGTGGGTCCTGCTTGTCATAAACATGTTTAGATCCTTTAAAATGGTCATCAACCAAAAGTGGTAGTTTTTAGGGACAAATTTAAAAAAATGTGGTAGTTTTGGGTCAAAATTTTGAACTTGGTAGTTACGTGGGACGGTGACCCCAAAAGTGATAGTTTTTGTCAATTACTCAGTGTGAGATGATGTCCCTCCAGAATATATCTTGCCGATTGCTGCTTTGGATGTTTCCGATGACATTGAATAAATGGATGGCGGGGTTGGAACTAAAAAGCCTAAGTAATTAATGCTAGAGAACTTTTTCACGAAATGCTAGAGTTTGTTTTTTAATAATAAATTCAGATCGTTCATCTACTGTCAAGGCCGTAGAAAGAACATCAAAAGTATCAAATATCAAATCACATGTTTGCAAAAGTAGATTCTGCATTTTTTTTATGTTCTTCTATGATTACCATAATTGCACTATTTGAAAAAAGAAAATCCTGCGCATGTTGTCAATTTAATAAACCTAACTTGCAGGACACATTTGCCATACCCCGAAAGTATATATAAGTTTACCTAATAGTAATTCTCTAGAAAGTATAAACCATTATTAATAGTTTTGTTAGATTGTATGCTTTACAAATCTTTATCATGATATTTCTTATTTAATAATATCAATATATGAACACACACAAGAAAATATATATTTATACACTAATTTTGGTATGTCATGCAATTTTAATTTTGAAGAATAATTTTTTTAGTGATATACACTAAAACTACATAACAAACCAAGGACACTCTAAGTATTATTAAGTAATATTTTAATGATGTTAACTATGACATCTAAGTAATAGAAAAAGGAAATTTAAACTATAGAACTGTGTTACTAGTATAAATAAGTATAAAGGTTTATTATAAAAATACTCGCACGAATGACGTGTTTTGCAACGGGTATAAAATAAAAATGCTTAGAAACCTGAAAAACAATTCACCACTTAAACAACTTTGCAAGTATCAAAACAATATTTAACATAATCAAAAGTACCAAGGACCATATTCTTGAAACAAAGAGCAAAAATCTGGTGATGCTTAAAACAGAAAGAAATTCCTTAATTGCGTGAGGTTATAAGCAAAATGATGTACCTCCTGTTCTTGATTTAGCTGACAGAGCAGGAAGCAAAAATAATAGAAAATAAAAGGCTTCGTAATCAAAAGAGCTGTAAAATGTCCAGCAAAAAAGATAAAATAGTGAGACCAAGAGTAATTGGGTACCATTCACACCTTAAGCTAAAGGTGTGCTGATCTGAATATTTCTATCTCTACACAACGAAGATACTCACATATACATGTCACAAGGAGTTAACACTTAAACTGATAAAAAAATTGTCTTCTGGCTCCGCCTCGGTGATATGCAAAGATACAGCTGATAGACCATTTCTAGGGGATCGATGCTGGTGTAAATATTGGCGTTTTTTGTTTGACGTGCTTCCTGGTCAAGGTCGGAGTGAGAGAAGGTCGGGCACACACACATTTTCTTGTTTTTCCTGAGAATGTACATGCGCTTTTACATGAAAATAAACTCAATGAACATCGATTCAGTTCGTAAAATATATGCTTTCACTGGTGAAAAGTTTTGAAGATGGATTAATCAAACGCTAGAGGTAAAGAATGATACAGAACAACGCACGTATCAACGGCACCGACAGGGAAGTAGGTCTAGGCATGTGCGCAAAGCTGCTCGAGCTACTCCACGAGTACAAATCCACTCTCTAGTGAAGTCATAGCTATGTCTACATACGCCTTTACTGAATTGATGAAGCATATTCGGAATTCCTCTACAAATGCTACAGCTCCAATGTTTCGGTATCGAGTTAAGTAGTTAACAATATAGCAATGATAAATCATAAAATTCACAGCAACCTGGAACCTAAGTCGCTCCTTAAACCACATACCAAGTTGGATATCCAGTCCCTTCTGACCATTTCATAGGTTGTTTAAATTGTGACCGCTCTGCAAAAAATAGAAGCGGAAATTTCAGTCCAACATACATTATAGACAAAATGCGGTTGCTCCTTTTAGGCAGGGGCTGCATGGAGATGATGCTTAATTTTTTTCGAAAAGTAGGATGACCCCCGGCCTTTGCATCACGACGATGCATGCAACCATTTTATTAATTATTCACTATGACCTTACAAAGTAATACATCAATAAGTCTGAAGCCATCATCTCGGCAACAATTGTCGCTAATCCTACATCAAGGGGAGCAGATTTTCTGAGCCGCATACTTTGACCTCACAACAAAGCCCTACATCAAAATCCGGAGGCCCCAAGCAAGCCGCATTATCAGGTATGGGGCACACACCGGTCCGGGCGCAATGTCAGTGGTCACCGCACACGCACATTGCATAGGCCGCCGCCACTGTCTTCCACTAATCCATCTTCGGAGCGTGTACGGACGCATCGACCTTTCTAGGCATAGCGGCCGTCGGCGCCACCACGACGCCAGATAATGCCCGTCCTACGCTCGTCCATCATCATGCCAAGACCTCGCTGCTTCATGTCGCCGAGACCCTCCTTTGTCGACGTGCCATATGCCACGCCGCTCCTCCTTCACGAACACCACCTGCTGCCACTAGTCCCATCCCCTCCGCCTGCAGTTCCTCTAACCGAGCACTCGAACACCCCAGGTGACGCCTCCAAGAAGGGCACAACACACACAGTGCCGCCACCGCCCAATCTGAGGAGATTTTGGGTCTTCACCCGGGCATGGGGTCGGGGTGGAGGGTAGGGACCTCGACGGCGTCTGCAAGGAGGAGAACGACGACCTTGGTCGTCACCGTCGGGATGTACGAGTCATCCAGAGTTTCCTCAGGTCCGATGTCACCTCTACCAGCCCCCGCAAATGCATCGAGGTTAATGACCGGGACCGCAAGCCACCAAGTGGAGTGGGAGAGAGGCTGCAACGGGAAGGAGATCCACCGGCAACTCACCGCCCACGCGGTCAAGATGCTGTCCATCCACCACCCACAAGCGCCGCCAGCCGAGGGCGCCGCCGCCATGCCTATTGGGGCTGCCGCCCCAGGTCCAGATTCCTCCGTGAGGACCGGAGCGACGAGATCCTCCACCACGCGGCCCATGCCTTCGCCCAAGCCTGCCACCGCCTGAGCCCGCCATCGTCGGGAGACATGCACCCCATGGATCTAGGCGGTCGCGCACGCCGCCGCAAGCCCACCGCCGTCGGGAGGGCCGCACCCCATGGATCTAGGCGGTCGCGCACGCCGCCGCAAGCCCACCGCCGTCGGGAGGGCCGCACGCCATTGAAGGGCACTGATCACCGAGACCTCATCGCCACCGCGAGCCCCAAGAGATAGGTCTACCATCAGCACCAAGTTGACCAACGGATTGGTTGCCGCCACAGATAACTTCCACCGCCACTGCCCTACACACCAACAACCCAACAAACACTCCAACCCAGACATCAAGCTACCAACCACGGATCCGTGGCTCCCCAAAACAACGGCCCCAAGGGGGAGAAACAACATTGAGACGTTGTCATTGTCCGATCCATAGATGGATCTGAGGCTTTCGCCCGGGGCACACGATTGAGTGGGCAACAACAGCTTCCCGATGATGCCTTCATGAAGGGAAGCGATGTCCGAAGACTTAGCTGTCATCGTTCCTGACAAGGTCGACACAAGACTTTCGCCTGAAGCATCCTGTCCCAGTCATCTCTGTCGAAGCTAGTAGCTAAGCCTAACAGAGCAGCCCGATACCTCCCTGCCCTCGTACCAGTCCACGTCGAGCATCCCCACTGGGACTAGCATGAGTCTCCGATGACACAAAATCTTACCTCGAGCGTCTGCACAGCCGAAGTCAAGTTGGACTCAACTACCACCCGCATCTAGGCCCTTGCCGCCGGCCACACCCCACCACCGCCTTAGTCAGCCCCCAGCAGCAGCATCCACCGTTGACACCTAGTCGTGGCCACGAAACCACCGGCTGGCCAAGCAAGCAGCTGGAAAGCCAGATATGGGCGCCATGGAGCACCCCAGACCGGCATGGCTGCACACCAGCACGACCATGCGTCCCGTGCACCCACATCGCGCCGCCAACCACCTGTGGCCCATACCACCTGCAGGCTCATTGTGGCGCCTGACCGGCTCGCTGGACGCTCTGGATCCAGATCCAGACCACCAGGTCTTCCGGCCGCCGCGTCTCGTTGCACGGTTGCCCCCCATCGCCCTGCCTCCACCAACACATGGCAACACACGCTGAGCAAGACCGCCGTCGACCATGACCAGATGTGCAGGCGGCATTGCGCCACGCGTGGCCGCGCCTCGCCGCTTGGAGGAAGAGACGTCCCGCCGCCACCATCCCTAGGACCTGCGTGGGATTTGTCGGCAGGAGCCTCTGGCAGCATCGAGATGAGAAGGGGCGGGGAGAGGACCGGTGGCAGCGATAGGCTTTGATCCTTGAGTCGCCAGAGCCAGGCGACACAGGAGGGGGGGAGGCGTCCAAGTCCTCTAGGAGGCCTTTGGTTTGCGCCTTTAGCCGTTGCAGAGGCCATTTCAGATGGCCCCGAAGGGTGGGTGTGCTGGTATTGTAGTCGCTGCCTTGCCGAAGACATGGCCGGAGTCATGGCAGGGTAAGTGCAACGAGGGATGCGATAACAGAGATAGTGTGTCCCACGCATGAGTTGGGGATTAAAAAAAGCGTTGCCATCCACGACAATGGCCGGCGCTGGGGAAGGATGTGTAGGGAGATGTGGCCCTCAGCCATGGACGGAAACCTGAAGAGGAGGAGAAGCCCGTCGAGGGTCGATGACCTCAGCAGGTGGCTAGCAATCTCGTCGAGCTCGGGGATGTAGGACTCCGGAGATGGCTGGCACCTAGAGTCGCCACCCAGCTCTCCATCGGGATCACCCAGATCCAAGCTCGCAACTGCACACCTTGGGAGATCCAAGACTCGATCCTGAGGAACCAGCCCGCACCGAGCCCCGCCGCCTCAACAGGAGCTCGTCGCCTTGCCAGCCCGCTGGTTACCGGAGGCGCCACCGCTAGCGACTGCCTCCCTCACCTTTCACCCCTTCTCTTTCTCCTTTCTTCCTCTCTTTCCTCTCTCCCTGCCTCTCTCTTTCTCTAAGACGAGCAGGACACCGCCGTCACAGGAGCAAGCCGCCCCACCCGCTGCCAGATCCATCGATGTTGCGCCCGGATGGCCGATGCGGCACCGGATCGAGCGTCGCGCGGGGTGGGGCGCGATCGAGCGTCGCGCGGGGTGGGACGCCTCTTGGCGAGTGTGATAGGGAGGCGATGGAGAGAGATGAGAGGACGTTCTCATGTGTGTTCCTTTTTTTCTCACTTTCAAAATGACCTGAACTATAGGGATTTATTTGCAAATTTCTTGCTTTCTCACTTAGAAAGGATGGCAGGTTAAATAACTAAAACATCAGGGACGTTTTTGCAAAAATGCTGCGACGGTGAGCAGGCAGAAGCGATCGGTGCTTTATTATTAATTAGGTAAAGATATGACAAATAAACATTTCTTATCAACCATTGTACACACATTCGAAATGGTCAACCTATTTAATAGCAATGTGAAAAATACATTTCAACTATTTTCCTTCACTTAACATAATTCAGATGAACTTTTTACCCTCCCGTAGTAAAAAGCAGCACAAAAATTCAACTCATACAAAAAAATAAAATTCTTGTAGACGCAACTAGCAACCAGTACAATTGTGGACTGCATCTATCTATGTAACTACCTATATACCACAACCATGGTTTTGCTCAATTATATCTCGGTCAATTCAGATTGCCATTGTTCGGAGTTCTCATTACTTTACACACCAACCTGGTTACCTTCCTAACTTGGTAGCAGAAACCAGACGTCCTTTTAAAGGTATGAAACCCATGCCTAACTGATTCCACCGCACCACAATTTGAACAAAACAGAAGTGCACTGAACCCTCTTGATAACTGCTACACTTACGCCAAGAAAAGTTTGGAGAAAGTCAATGTGGCCAGAATAAAAAATAAACAATTATTCAGAAAAGACCAATTTAAAGACATAACTCTAAAATGAGCCACGACCAGTCCAAAAAGTATCGGATACCCAACAGAGAACGAAAACTAACAGCAATTGAATACAATTACAAAAAAAATGTGGGAAATGGTTCTAAGAGGCAACACCTAACTGAAAATAATCATGAAGAAGAAACTGTTCATGCATGCAATTACTACGACATGTTAGCAAAGTTACTTTGTGCAAAATGCTACTGCATAATGCCTTGTTAATTAGCAGATACATAAACTCAAGACCATCAAATATTGCTCATTGCATGTTATTTGTTGATACATAAGAAGATCCTTTTATTGAATCTAAGTAAGTAAAGTACCCCCTCCGTCCTAAAATAAGTGACTAAACTTTGTACTAACTTTAGTACGGGAGTATATAGCTTCATAAAATGTAAATAAAAAATATTTTTTGATTTCTTACTGAACGACTTGTGGTTGTAATGTTCATTCGCAAAGCTTCTACAATTAAAGATTCGAGGTAAATGCCAGAAACCAAGAATGCATGTCACATTAAAACACTTTAAAACTTATAGCTGAAACGGTAATGTGGGGACAACAACAGAAAATAAAGTTTTCATTGCTCCCTATTGCTCACTACAACACTTCGAGTAAAACACCAACCAAGAAAACATGTAATCAAACACTAGAAGTCTTGTACAATACAACTGCAAAATCTAGTAGCTTCTACTAGTAATTCAGAGAAAAAAGCTAGAAATAAACACAGTTGTCTGCTACTGAGCCCCGAATTGGGAAAGGTCGGTAGGTGAAAAGAATTTTAGAAAGAAACCTGGAATAAAAGATATTAAAACGGGCGGAGTCTGGGGCAGCCTGAAACCAGGCGTACAAGCGAATCGGTTGCCAGAGAGATTTCAGCACGAATCCTGGCACTCGATTGAACGGACAATGTCAAGGCGAATTTTTTTTCTAGAGACTTAAGATCAGGCCTGCACCACCCATACGGTGGTGGAGTCCATGCATACCGGAACAAAGGATGGGATCTCAAACCTGATAGATAGAGGATCTAGGCTTCAAAGAGTGTTGCGATCATTCAACATATGCAGATATATGCGTTCATCCCTACTTCCAAATGTGCCACACTCACACCGCAGAGACCATAGGATTGTAACAGGCACAGCCAAAGCCACTGCTTAATTCTGAAGGAAACTGGCAATACAGGAAACTGTGTTCAGACTGACCTTGTTTCGAGAGTCCATGTCTACCAATTTTCCATGGTAAACTGACAATACAGGAAACTGTGTTCTACTAGTTCATTCATCAGGAAGCAGCCTTCGTAGTTAGTGGGAAAAAACGATTGTTGCTGCAGCTGAGCACCAGAGGTTCATCAAGTCTGCCATTAATCAGACCATAGTCCAGTTTTTTTCATGGATGGACTGCACAGCGCCAGAACCATTGAAGCTTTTGTCTACCCGAAAGAAACGAACAGCACGAGCAAGATTATATGCTGCCCGCATTGAACAAGCACAAGCCTGGACGATTGATGGTGTTTACGGCATTTTTGCCAGAGAAAACAAAAATGGCTGGACAGTCGACGATGTGTATAGAAAACAAAAGATTGTAATGCTCTACTACCTCCGTCCTGATTTATTGATCCCTTTTGTGTTCCGTGTTATATTTTGACCAAAGATTTAACTAATAAAATATTGCATGTCACCAAAACTTATATCTTTNNNNTCATATTTGTACAAAGTTCTCAATGGTGCTATTTTTTGTGACATGCATTAACATTTTGTTAATTAAATATAAAGTTAAAATTTGACACAAAATACAAAGATGACTAATAAACCAGGACAGAGGTAGTCAATGACGGAGCTACATCCACATCTTTGGGCGGGCCAGCTTAAAAAATAGTAAAGTATACATCTAAAGCTTTGCTCTTAGGACCCAAATTACCGCACCAGACTTCACTAAATTTCAATTGAGCTGTGCGGGCCATGGCCTGGTTTTGCCCAGCCATAGAAGTGGTACCTACCAAGGTTTCTTGATACTACCTCCGTCTGGATTTATTAGTCCCCCTCTCATTTTAAGCTAAAGTTTGACTAACAAATTTAACTCATAAAATGTAAACTATATGTCACAAAAATTATACCTTCGGAAAACTCTTTCAAATATAAATCCAACAGTGTACTTTTTGTAGCATATATTCTATATTTTATTAATCATATAAACGGTCAAAGTTAGCTCAAAATACTAGGAGGCCTAATAAGACCGGACGCAGGTAGTACTTCTAAACATACAACAACCGATAAGCCCTTTACTGGTAGCAGCACGAGCAAGATTATATGCGGCCCGTGCTGAATAAATACAAGCCTGGGCGATTGGTGGTGCTCATTGGATTTTCAGAGAAAAAAATCTGGCCGGTCGAGAACAAAAAAATGACATGCTCTACCTAAGTAGGAGTATCAAGCATGTTTGCAAGGTTAATTAGCACCGGTGATGAAATGGATGCACCAGGCAGACAGTCAACGAATTGTGCTACTAACAACATCCAGAATGCGTACGGGATGTGCGTACGAGAAGAGGGGTATTAGGCGTACTAGTACATTAGAAAACGAGCGTTCTTTTCTTTTTGAAAACGTGTTTTTCGAGAGGTTCTACCGAAATTTTCTACTCCGAACAGAGGAGTATGTGTTGTTTGTTGGACTATAGATACAGCCCTTGGTTCGTCCCATGACTTACGTCGTCCAATGGTGGCCGGGTTGGTGTGAAAGGCAGAAAATACCATAGAAAGAACACGGGGAAATGCAGGTGTGCCTCTGAAGTTTTCACCTACCGGTTCGAATACCTGGGGCAGGCGCCGTTGCGATCTTTCTCCCAGACCGACCGGAACTGCAGGTTGATCGATCGATCAGGCCAACAGGCACACTGACATGCAGGGATGCAGCCAATGGTGATCAAGGGGGCGGCACCCGTTTCCCGTCGAGATCGACGAGACGTGATGCATCACCGGCGTTTCCCGTTGCTCTGCTTCGCTTCGCATCACGGCAGTGGCCCTCCTCTGCCTGAGGCAGCACCGGAAATGGCAACAAGTTTCAACAGAGTAAACTTAAGTAATAATAATGCAATATACGCAGCGCACATGAAAAAGATGATCGCACCTTCAGAAAGAGAAGGATCAAACGTAGATATATACAATTTCGAGTTAGTTTCTACATCAATTTTTCGTGAAACGAAATTTCTCCATCTAGCTAATAGCACTGCTAATTATGTACAGGTTGTTTGTTCCAATTCTGCCGATTATCATGGCCCAGGATCAAAGATGTAAACTTGCAATTAGCACAGAATGAATGAATGAAAACTCGATTCAATTCATTCGTACCTTGCGCGCTTCCTCGAGGTCGCTTCGTCGTCGTCGTCGTCCTCTCGAGCAGCCTCCTCCTCCTCCTCCTCTTCCGTCGCCGAAGCAGCATCGTCCACGCCGGCACTGGCAGCGGGCTCGACGCAGGCGTCATCCGCAACAGCAAGATCGTAGAAGTAGTCGTGGTCCGAAACGAGATCCTCCCCTGCAGCCGATGGCTCGATGTAACCGCCGAAGAAGTAGTCGTCAACGACGAGATCCTTCCCTGGGGTCGCCGGCTCGGCGTAACCGTCGTCGATATCGCCGAAGAAGTGGTCGTCGGCGGCAAACTCCTCCGCTGCGATCGACGGCTCAACGTAACCGTCGTCCGGGAGATGGTCGAAGAAGTGGCCGTCGGGTGCAAGATCCTTCGCCGCGAACAGCCCTCCGGCCTCGCCGTCATCCTGCAAGAGAAACCTCTCCAGATCCGTCACGTAGGCCGACATCCCGGCATCGTCGCGATCCACCAACGACTCAGACGACGGCGGCGCGCCATCGTCCGTCACCACGGAATCCGGCGACCTTTCCCTCCCCCCTTCGCCATCATCACCGTCACGAGAACCCAAATCCAAACCCAAACCGCCCTCCTTCTCGGCCACGCCGGCGCAGAACTCGGCGAGGTCCTTGTCGAGCAGGTCGAGGTCGAAGTCGAAGCACTCGAATCCGTCGTCCATAAAACCCAAGTCGAAGCCAAGATCACCAACGTCGCCCAACGCGGCGGCGTCCATGGCGCGAGTTCGCACGCAGGATCGACGGAGGTTCGATCGATGAGCCACCGCGCGCCCGGAAGTGGAAGTTTTTCAAATCAGATTGTGAGGGCGTCAATCGGGGCAAAGGGTTTTATACGGGAGCGGGACGGAGGAGACGTGGTCGGAGTCGGTGTCGGTTCGTGGCGCGCGCGGTTTCTTCCCGGGCAAGGTTCGGCCGGGCGCCGTCTCCGGGAAGTTTCCTTTCCTTGCGGCCGCTGCGGGAGGAACCGACGCACGCACGCACGTCCGGATCGGGAGAGCGCGACGTGGGGAATTGACTCTTCTCGTGGCGGTTTGGATGTGGTGGGGTGTCGTGAGCGGTGTGGATTGATTGGGTCTGGTGCGTCGACGGTGCCGATCGATCGAGATGCATGCTTGGGGTTTTTGTCTGGAGCCTACGTGACGCGGTGCCGCGTGGAGCCACGAATTTAGGAGAACGTATTGCCACGTGTGTTTCTATCTTTTGTAAAATAACTGGTCGGTGGAGTGTGTACATACTTTTTTCGTGCGTGTGCATACGTAAGGGGCGTGGAGTCGTGCACGAGAAACATGGGCCGGGAGAAGGCGGTAGGGCTGTAAATTTGGGGCCCCGAGAAGCCACCTTCGGAAAAAAATGATCAAATCTTTTTTTTGAGATTGTGCTCACAGCATGTTCGTTTCTTTTGTATTGGGCAGGGCTTCACAAAGGAGAGGATGTGGCAAGGCTACGCGCTGGAGCCGAGATGATCCGCAACGGGACCATGATGCTGATGAAGGTTTGCAATGACTCAAGGAAGATCGACGCGGAGTGTTGAGACCGCCCTCTGCAACTGAAGGGAGACGCATGGGGGCGTGATGATCGAGGCGTCGAATTTTTTCACTACGGTTTTTGCTGAAAACTTCGATCCATGTGTTGCTTTAGGCTTGATGTTGAACTGCTGGGTAACCTTTTGGTTTGTAATAGGTCTAAGTTGTTATGACCGTGTTGTCTAGGTTTTCGCCTCATAGCGTCTGTTTTGATGGCGGGCAAACGCAGTGGGTTTTCTGGCAGGGCTTTGAACTCGCTCTTTCCCCACCCCTATCTTTATGGTTTGATGTAAGACTTATGTATTTCCATTCTAATAATGAAAAGGAGTAAAAGCCCGGTTAAAAAAAAAATATGGCTGGCCTAAGGCCCCCGATACCGTACGTTTTGGGCTGCTCGGCAGGCTGGAACAAGGTGCCCACCCTGGAGGCCTGGACACAAAAGCAAAACACGCGAGCCAACCCGGACGGTGTAGTACCTCGAAAAAAAACGCTGATGCAAGACACGATTCAACGGGGCAGGTGGCCCCCTCAAAAAAAAAAAGGGG
>CBMN010003237.1:0-10480 GCA_000582825.1 Hordeum pubiflorum | reverse complement strand
ATCAGGACCCCTCCTCGCCCCCGCCCCCGCCCCCGCAGTCCCCCACCGGCGCGTCACCCACGGCCGCCTCCTCGCCCGTCGCCACCATGAACGGCGACCTCGGCTTCCGCATCGAGCTCGACTGGTCCACCAGCGACGACGAGGACCAGGTCGCGCTCCGCCTCCAGTCCCAGCTCATGGTCGCGCTGCCCCCGCCCCACGACGTTGTCTGCGTCGATCTCAAGCCCGCGGACGACGGGGACGAGGTGGGGGTGGAGATGCGGGTCGTCAGGAGACGGGAGGCGCTGCGCTCGGTGCGGGTCGCGCGGGCGCTGGGGTCCACGCAGAGCACCGGCGACGGCGCCGTTGTCCTCGCGCGACTCATCAGATCCAACCTCGCGCCCGCACCGGCTGCTGATGGAGCCGTTGCCGCAGGCGTGCCCGTGCTCGCTGACCACTGGCGCTCCGTCGCGGTGCTCAGCCTCTGCAACTGCGGCCTCATGGTCAGTCCATCGTCCATTCATTCCTCTCTCACTCCCACACATTCGAATTCCTTGTTGTTTTCCATGCCCGCACGATTAATGTAGATACGGGAAGTGCCATCATGGGTTTGGGATTTGTGTGGAAGTTCACCTGGGCGCTGTGTTTGGATGCTTGCTCTGCACTGGTCTGCTTTTGGTTGTAGAGATTATGATCAGGTTTAACCTCGGGCACGGGTGTAGAGCTTGGCGCTATGTTACTGTGCTTTGTGGGGGGCACATGCAGCATGCTGATGGCGCGTGGACATTTCGTGGTCATATGTGGCTGTTAGCTTTTTACTGGAAACCCTGCTGTTCTTGTGCTTTTCCAGTGTGAAATTCAGCATCCGGTGTTGTGTAATGACTGGTGGTGTGGAATCATGTTTGATTTAGCTGTTTGTTTGATGCTTAATGCTGATCGTTTTGTAGGAAGATGCATGTTCTGTGCATTCAGTATTGGACAATCAAACCTAACATTTGCAGTAGGACAGCTTTTGGATATTTTGTTTAATGAATGAAATCATATAGCTAACGTGTCAATTATCTTATTAATCCTGAGCTTACCACCCCTTAGGGCCTTTAATGCGTTAACAGTTTCACTAGTGTTGTCGACTGTGACTTATTACGTGCTTCTCAATTTTGAAATATTTGTTATCTTTTTTTCGGCTGTATTTGTGGCTCTCAAATTTGAGACTGATTAGCATCCAAAGGCAACTCTAACCATGAAATGTTATATGCAAACTTGGCAGGTGCTTCCGGTTGAACTAACTCGCCTTTCGTTTCTTGAGAAGCTATATATTGACAACAATAAATTGTCAGTTTTGCCACCTGAAGTTGGTGACTTGAAGAACTTGAAAGTGCTTACGGTTGACAACAACATGCTAGTTTCTGTCCCTGGTTAGTGAGCACACCTTTAATTCATTAATATCTCTAAAATTAGTGTTTACAGCTTTGTAGTACCTCAAGACTTATTGCCATTCAAGGTTATGCATATCAACTGTCCTTGCAATGATCTAAGCTTTCTCCCCTCCTTTACCAAGCAGTAGAACTGCGGCAATGTGTTTTGCTGGAGGAATTATCACTAGAACACAATAAGCTTGTCCGCCCATTATTGGATTTCAGGTTATCAAATATTATTTATAGAGATTGTTTATTTTTCTGTAGCTTCTATTAATTTGTGCTATTTTCCTCACAATTCATTGTCGATTTCCCGCAGGTCAGTGCCTAAGCTCCGCGTATTGCGCTTGTTCGGAAATCCCCTAGAGTTTCTTCCAGAAATTTTGCCGCTGCATAACCTTAGGCATCTCACACTTGCAAATATTAGAATTGATGCACTTGAAAGTCTTAAGTCTGTCACTGTGGAAATAGAGGTAGATAAACTATCTTGGAATTCTATCATTCTGCTAGCTTTGTCATCTCATTACTTGCAACTTTTTTCTTGACAAGTTTGCCTTTGGTTTTTGTTTCCAGACTGAGAACTATTCCTACTTCATTGCGGCCAGGCACAAACTTAGTGCCTTCTTTTCGCTCGTTTT
The DNA here is from genome assembly GCA_000582825.1 of Hordeum pubiflorum. Classification (NCBI taxonomy): domain Eukaryota; kingdom Viridiplantae; phylum Streptophyta; class Magnoliopsida; order Poales; family Poaceae; genus Hordeum; species Hordeum pubiflorum. Next base: position 8,448 of record CBMN010003237.1, on the reverse strand, counting down.
CCGGTTCTCTTCCTGTCACCACCCTTTGCTGGCCTCTGCGTTGGCCAAAATAATGGAAGATCGTAGCAATCAAGTTGCCATTAGCAAAGAAGAAAATGCTGTCAGGCAGCTTATCAGCATGATAAGCAGTGATAATCGTCACGTGGTACCTACTCAACCCTGAACATCCATATATTTGCTGAACTTTGTGAAAATAGTTGTATATTTCAAGCATACCACATTTGTTTATTATTTCAATAATTGGCAATCACTTTTTCAGGTTGAGCAAGCATGCCTTGCTCTTTCGTCATTAGCGTCAGATATTTCATCAGCAATGCAGCTGATTAAGTGTGATATTATGAAGCCTATAGAAGCTGTACTGAAATCATTTGATGATGAAGAATTGATATCAGTATTGCAAGTTGTGGTCACGTTAACTTTTGTTTCTGATCATGTTGCTCAAAAGATGTTGAGAAAAGATGTGCTCAAGTCACTGAAAGCACTTTGTGCACACAAGAACTCTGAGGCAAGATGATCTGGATTTAGACTCTGGTTGATGGTTGATATGTTGTTTGGATAACTACTGGGGGCTCACTGTTATTTGCTTCCTTTTGTTAGGTGCAACGCTTATCTCTATTCGCAGTTGGCAATTTGGCGTTCTGCTTGGAGACTCGTCGCACCCTCATTCACTCTGAGAGCTTACGTGACCTCTTAATTCGCTCTACTTTTTCACAAGAGAAGCGTGTCAGCAAGGCAGCTGCTCGTGCTCTCGCAATTCTTGGTATATATTTTTTGGGTTCTGATTGACTTATTTTCTTGTGATCAGTCAGTAACCATAACATTTGTTGATGTGTTTGTGGATCTCTTTAGGGGAGAACGAGAACTTGCGTCGGGCAATAAGAGGGAGGCCAGTTGCAAAGAAGGGTCTGCGCATTCTTTCGATGGATGGTGGTGGCATGAAGGGCCTTGCAACTGTCCAAATGCTAAAACAAATAGAGCAAGGAACTGGGAAGCGCATACATGAAATGTTTGACCTCATATGTGGTACATCAACAGGTGGCATGCTTGCGATGGCTCTTGGAATCAAGCAGATGAGTTTGGATCAGTGTGAAGAGATATATACAAAACTTGGTGAATGTTTTTTGGTTCTTCATGTTTCATTACTTTTTAAATTATATTGATACCAATGTGCTGTCAATTAAACTGCTGTTTTTTTAGGTAAACTTGTATTTGCGGAACCTATCCCTAAGGACGAAGCTGCTACATGGAAGGAGAAACTTGATCAACTTTTCAAAAGTTCATCACAGAGTTTTAGAGTGGTTGTACATGGGTCGAAGGTATAAATGAACAATTGAACTTCTTTGTGGCGTTTCATGTTCTGCAGTGTGGTGAGGTAGTGACTAAGAGATTTTAATTACAGCACAGCGCAGATCAATTCGAGAGGTTACTAAAAGAAATGTGTGCTGATGATGAGGGTGACCTTCTAATAGAGTCTTCTGTGAAAGGCATTCCGAAGGTTTTTGCTGTATCAACTTTAGTCAGCGCCATGCCTGCCCAACCATATATATTCCGGAACTATCAGGTTCTTTTTATCCTCCATTATTGGTCTACCGTTTTCAATTCCAACTGTAGTTTGTACAGCTGTATGCTGCGAAAATCCCTTTTGGAGGCTGAGCTCCAATGAGGCCGGGTTTTAAAAAATTCAAAATTCATCAAAATCCATATTTTTACATTTCAAAAAATTCTGAAAAAAAATATAGATATACATGGTATAATGCACAAGTGTGTAAATTTTCTGGACGAAATACGTTGAAATGAGGGTTGTGCAAAAAAGACAAATCTGGGGCTTTTTAACACATGATACTATTCATCCTCCCAGGCTATGAATTTGTCTTTTTTGTACAGATCGCATTTCAAGGTATTTCGTCCTGAAATTTTACACATATACGCATAACATCCTTATTTACTTGTACAATTTTTTTCAGATTTTTTTGAAACTGAAAAGTTTGAATTTTGAAATTTTCAAAATATAGGCCTCCATGGAGGCCGAGAGCCAAAACGCCTCACTCTGTATGCTGAGACTATTTAGTTATCAAAATTGAAATCAGAAAGAAAGATAAAAATATATATTACTTTAGCTATCAGCGTCCTTGTGCTTCCGTTCTCTGTTTTCTCCTTTTATGTTTTGTGTCTTATGATAATCTGATAATGTATTCCAGTATCCACCCGGCACTCTGGAGGTATCACCAGGAATGGCAGAAAGTCCATCTACTGGCCCAGTTGGAACGGTTGTTTCTGGTGCACCAGTTGGGATTAAACGTGGAGCTTTTATGGGGAGCTGCAAGCATCACGTATGGGAAGCCATAAGAGCATCATCTGCAGCTCCATACTATCTCGATGATTTCTCTGATGGTAAACATTCCTAAACTCGCTATTGGATTTCAATTTGTGCAAGAATTAGTATGTCTCTATTATCTTGGAGCATGTACCTCTATACTCATTTTTCTTGTTTACTGTTTTCTTCCTCTTTTTTTTTTTTCTTATCAGATGTAAATCGCTGGCAAGATGGAGCTATTGTAGCGAACAATCCCACGATCTTTGCAATAAGAGAAGCGCAACTTTTGTGGCCTGACACGAGGATAGATTGCCTCGTTTCAATTGGGTGTGGCTCAGTTCCAACTAAGGTAATACGCGTCATATTTCTTGAATTTGCTGCTTAAAGAACTTCATCGTTAAACTATTCAATGTTGTGCGATAGGTATCCATGTGCAACCAGTTCTTTACTAGATTGGTACTCCTTTTTCTTGTGGGAAATTACTTTTCCTATTCTACAAATATTAGAATATCATGCAACAGAGCACTAGGCTTGTAAATTTTATGGTTAAGGTCTAATTATTTTCAGTTATTGCAGGATTTAACATTAAGTGGCATTATAAAAAAAAATCAGTCTAACCTGCTCTATATTTAGTGGTCACAGATCTCCCTCTTCAGAAATAACAAATCCAAGCATAAATGTACTATGAGGAAACACCTAAGTCATCCAAGAGGAATACTGATTGCTTGTAATTTACTATGCTTAGATTCCAGTGAACTTTGATGTGAGATATATACCTTTGGCACACTGTTCTCATAGAGTTCTGTTCCGTGTCTTCATCTAGAGCCGGAGAGGTGGATGGCGCTACTTGGACACCGGGCAAGTTTTAATAGAAAGTTCATGCTCAGTGGAGAGAGTGGAAGAGACTTTGGATACACTGATACCTATGCTTCCTGAGATGCAATATTTCCGCTTTAATCCAGGTAATCTAACTTTCCAGGAAGCTGTATGTTTGACCTAGTAACTTTGGCACTTTTAAAGTACGATCTTGGATATTTAAATGAGTGAAAGATCTTGTTATGTTGTCAGTTGATGACCGGTGTGGTATGGAGCTAGATGAGACTGACCCGGCTGTCTGGCTTAAGTTGGAGGCTGCAACCGAAGAGTACATTCAGAAAAATTTACAGGTTTTTAAGAATGTTTGTGAGCTTTTAGTTCCAAGATATCAAGAGGAAGAGAAGTCTTCTGGAATTGTCAAATCCCTGTCATTTTCAAGATTGAGTTCGTCAAAATCAGGTTTGTTTATCTACATTTTGGCACCTTCAGGTAACATTTAATGGGATATGGGGTTGAAACATCTTATAATCACCTCTCAGGTTTAAGTGAAAGTAATCCTACCTTGGGATGGAGACGTGTGGTTCTACTTGTAGAGGCTTCATTTAATCCTGATTTTGGAAAGAAGATAAATCATACTCGTTCGCTTGAAGCATTCTGTTCTCAGAATGGTATTAGGCTTACTCTAATGAATAGCACTTCTGGATTTGGAAAGCCAACTACTGCACTTCCAACTCCAATTACCTCTCCCTTGTTTACTGGGAGTTTTCCATCTAGTCCACTTCTGTATAGTCCAGAAGGCACTCAACGTATTGGTCGAATTGACCTAGTTCCGCCGCTTAGCCTGGATGGTCACCCAGCTGTGAAGTCATCACCACCAACATCACCAATAAAGTCATGGCAGCCATCTGGACATGTTCGGTCACTGTATGACAAGTTGCAAAATATGCCTCAAGTTGGTGTGATACACCTGGCTCTTCAAAATGATTCAACTGGTTCAATATTGAGGTATTGTTTGTATATTTTTGTTTAGTTAAACACGCATTTCTGTACCTATAGTTCTGGTTATGTGATGCAAAACTTGCTATTGCAGCTGGCAGAATGACGTATTTGTAGTTGCTGAGCCAGGGGAACTTGCAGACAGGTTTCTGCAGTGTGTCAAAACAAGCTTGTCTACCATGCTGCATGGGTGTAAAAGAAAGGGTGCATATTCTGTTTCAAAGATTTCATGTTTGTCTGAGTTAGTTGCGGAATGGCCATCGTTTGAAATTGGTGGGATACATCACCGCTATATAGGGCGCCAAACACAAGTAGGAACTGCCTTTTCCTTTTCTTTGTTTCCTAGACAGGTCAATAGGTATGCTAAGTTTCCTTGCCGCAGGTGATGGAAGATAACCAAGAAATTGGTGCCTATATGTTCAGGAGGACGGTGCCTGCTTGTCACATGTCACCTGAAGATGTTCGCTGGATGGTAAGCCATTATAGATTGCACTTCCTTTGAACTAGCCTTCATATGTCCGTAGATAGGAACTGTTGTACAAAATGCTTGCAGTGGAATGTAGTTAATTATGAAATAAAGAGCATTTCCAACTAAAATCTGTATACATTATTGCTAGTTGATTCCTCAAATCAACTAGGAATACGGGGTCAAACATGCATATTTTTCCATGACATGGTAAATGTACAGCTGACTCGAAAGATTTGTCATGAACCAAATGATAGCGAAACATTGGTGGTTGGCAATGTTGTGGCAAAGAGGCACCATTCACGTATAAGACAGTGAAGGGTAATGGGTATATTCGCACCAGCCAAATATGGGTGGACCTATAGCGGAAATAACCCAGTGTCACAGTATGCATCACACTTATTTTTCACCTAAAGTAGGGGTGTCCCATACCGAAAATGCATAGGAGCACCGTGCCGTCCTGTAGGTGCCGTCCTGTCACATACTATATATAGATAATATATCAAGAAAATCTATTTTGACCTGGTGTCCTGTGCACCACCTTGGTAGCATAACCTGGGTACACCCTGAAATATGTGTTGCGGGACAGATGCACTCTTTCAATAGCTGCCATATCGTAGTGTCTTTTTTCTGTTTGCCATGTTTTGTACAATGCATATCCGCAGTTCATGGCGCTCTTGATTCGTTATGCCTTAAACTCATATTTTTGGCTCAGGTTGGAGCATGGAGGGAGAGGATTATTGTGTGCAGTGGCAAGTATGGCCTTGTTCATGGCCTTGTCAAGGCATTCGTGGATTCTGGTGCCAAAGCAGTCATCTCGTCATCTGTCGAGCCTCCAGATTCCCAGGCAATCGCATACCATGGGATGGATGTGAGTGGAAGCCTCGAGAATGGGAAGTTTGTCATTGGGGATGATGAAGCTGATGAGTCGGAGCCTGAACCTGTTAGCCCTATAAGTGACTGGGAAGACAGCGATGCTGAGAAAAACGGTGAAGGCAACAAAGATATTGATGACGAGGAGTACTTGGCTCAGTTTATCTGCCTCTTATATGACAAGTTGTTCCGTGAGGGAGTCACAGTGGACACTGCTCTTCAACAAGCACTCCGCGCACATCCTAGGTTGAAGTACAGCTGCCATCTACCGAATGTTTCATAGTTAGTGATATTCACGACCCATACAAAATTATGAAACTGATAATACTAGAAAAGAAATAAGGATCGTGTGGATTCATAATGGGGTTATAGAATTCTTTTTACGAGGAAGGGGTTATAGAGTTTATACTCGTGTTCATTGTGCAGGCGGAGGTAAGTGAATGTTCCCCAATTGAATCTTTTGGCGAATGCCGTTGTAAAACTGTAGTACATAGAGCATGTACTGATGGAGGCTAATAGAAAAGCAAATGAAGTAAAGGTTGAATACTTTTTACTGTGTAGTAGGGCTTCTGTTGAGATTCAAGTGCCTGAGGTGTTATTGTTGTATTTCGGGTTTTAGTTTTTGTGATTCCCTCCTTCTCAGCAAATCTGGCAAAAAAATACTGTCTGATTATCAGTTTTTCTTTATTTCTTTAAATCCTGTGTTTTTGGTTTAGCAGACTCGAGGTGCGTGTAGAAACTAGATCCAATTGTAGGCGTTTTGGTGTAGATGCTGGTCAGAAGACCGGGCGAAAGAAAGAACTGTTGACCGGCACAGGTTAGTGTAAACCATTAATGCCGGTTCAAATATACTTGAATGATTTCTTGATGTGCTTCACTTTTATATGAGGGCACATTTGACACTCTTTTCCATTTCTGAGATTTCATTTACAAAAAAGAGGTTGAAGTAAGTGAAAATATGCACCTACAAATTAAAGCGGTTACATAGTCGCATCACATTAGCAAGCTGAACTGCCGAAGCAAGGTTTTTTCTTTTATTCCGAATAACGTTATACAGTATATCAATTGCATCAGTTCAAGGATGACGCAACGAAACCTGTTCGTCAGGTTTAGCAACTACTTAAACTTTCCATGGAGATCAGCTCCTCCACAAAGCAAGGTCAGTCGTTGTAGCGTGCCGACCCGAGCAGCTAGTGAATCTCCCGGCTAAGCTCACTCTACCAACCTCAGCAAAACGAGAATCTACACCCCCAAACCGGAATCTCCCGAGCATGAATGATCATGCCTTTTTCGCGACGGCGAAGCCGGTGATGAACTCCCTGACCTCGCCGCTGGCCCGGTCCAGCGCCGTCCTCCCGTCGGCGTCCTTGACGTCGTACTTGGCGCCGGCCTTGAGCAGCTCCTCGATTTTGGGCAAGTCGCCCTCGGAGGCGGCCAGAATCAGCAGGATGTCCACCGGGTGGATGCTCTGGTTCAGCAGCGCCTCCATCTTGTCGTAGGTGCCCTCCACCGCCAGCATCCCCATGTAGTTGAAGTACTGCCGCCCATTCTTGTCAGATGCCGAGCGCATGCAGCAATGGAGATTCAGAGGCAGTTCAGGGAACGGGTTCTCACCTGCTCGACGTCGTCGCGATCGAAGTCGTCCCTCGCCTGGCTGCCGTAGATGCCGGCTCCCTCCGCGTCCTTGTTCCCGAACTTGAAGAACCCAACCCTGCCGCTCTCCCTCGCCGGCGCCACCGTGCTCAACAGTGACGGCCGCAGCCACGCTGCGTCGCCGCCCAGCTGCGGCGTCCTCAGCCCTCCCTGCACCGCCCGCGGCGACCTCCACCCTGACGACGAGGACGCCGTCTTAGTCGCGAGCTGGATGGTGCACGGGATGGAGGCCATGGCGCTTCGCTGCTTGTTGGAGTGCGAGCAGGTCTGGACTGGGAGCGAGAGGTGGAGAGGGGCAGAGATATGTGTACGGAAAGGATAAGTAGCACTGAACTGTTTGGTATACTTTGGTGTGTGTGAAGACTGAAGAGCTTAGCCTGAACTTTCTGAATCTTTTTGCCTGCCTGCTTGTATGGAGATATATAGACACGAGAGATATTTTGAACGTGCAGGAGATATATTGGAGCGGTTGGACAACACGGGAGAGATTGACAAATGGGGCTTCAGAAGTTTTTTTTTTTGAGGAAATGGAGCTTTAGAAGTTTGTGACAGTTAGCGTAAGATTTTTACTGGTGTGAACATGTCTGGTTTTCCAAATGATAAATGCCACACATGTGACATTAAGCATTCCGGTTCTGACGTTTTTTACAACTAAAGTTGTGATCCAAAAAGAAAAGAAAAGACCTATAAAAACCGAAACTTGTCGTCCGAAAAGGAAGTTGCCATGCTTGACAATTAAAGTTGCCATTCTCGCGTCACTAAACTTGCCATCGACATTTGGAGTTGCCATGTGTTCATGCCACACGTGTGACACTTATCAGGGTATCTGGTTTTTAGGTTTTGTTGTAAGGCAGCCAACGTCATCTTTTTATCAGCCAACCTATCAATTACCCCCTTTGTACCCAAGAATTGTAGGGACTCTGATTCGAAGGATTGGCAAAGAATTTTTTGGATAATTCAAATACTTCGATTTTTTTCCTATGTAGATTGTTTGATTCGTAGGATTGCAAGTCATAGGCCTTTTCCCTTGAGTTTTATTTTTATTAGATTTCGTAGAAAATTGTTCATCGACTCTAATATCATGTGAAATGCCCTTTTAAAATAATATCTTATGAAAAATCTCAAGTTTTTCCCTGTGCACAGTCAAATGACCATGAAGTCCTGTAGTACCCATCAACTGCATAGGATTTGTGGCAAGAGGTTACACCTTAGTTTTCTCTTCGACGGTCCTTCCTGCCTTTGACCTTTTGGCCGTGAAGGTGCCGAGGTCTCGGCCCTCGGCCAGCGAAAGGGATCCCACTCCCTTAAAGGATCAGTAAGGTCAACTCAA
>CBMN010003235.1:0-13814 GCA_000582825.1 Hordeum pubiflorum | reverse complement strand
GTCTCAAACGCTCGGGCAGGCCGCCAGGTCACTGACCGGTCGCAAAAATTCGACCCAGGCAGGCGCTCTAAACGGGCCTCAAACGCTCGGACTGACCGGCACCCCTCATATCCAGCCCACATATGGGGCGGATATGGGGGCATCCAGGCACGCCCGTCAGGTCGGCCTGACAATAGGGTGCCACGCGGACTCGCCCGGAAACTCGGCGGTCCGACAGGCGCATTGACCGTCACTGCGGTGTGAACGCTGCGTGGCGCCGTTTCGGCTCGTCGCCCAAGGCCAAATCCGGCTATTTAAGACGGTTGGCGTCCTCCAGCCCTAGCACATCCACCCCCTCCCTCTTTGCGCCGCCACTCGAGCCCGTCTGCCTCCTCTCCCCCGCTCTCCCACGCTCTCCAACATCGATACGGTCCGTCATAGGATCACCACCTACGCGATGCTCATGCTGGAGCGCCGGATGCAGATCCAGGCTAGGCGCTCCGCCCGCATCGTTGTGGGTCTGGCTCCGGACTCGCCAGAGCCGGAGGAGGAGGAGGAGCAGCCGGAGGAGGAGCTCATCCGGCAGAGACAGGCGGAGGCCGAGATGTCGGAAAACCGGGAGCTCATCCGGTAGAGGCAGGCGGATGCCGACGAGCTCGACACGAAGATAGCGGAGGTGGAGGCCGGAGCGGAGCAGACGGAGGGGGCAGAGCTGCAGCTGTCGTCCATGTATCTGCCGGAGGAGGAATAGTTAGGTTTCTATGTAGTACGTAAGTTTTTTCGTTTGCATGCTTTTGTATTGATTTAAGAATCTAGTATGAAATGTCCGGATGCAGTTCTGTTTATTTGAGACGTGTCCGGTCACCCCCCGCGGACGCGGCGCGTTCGCGGGCGTTTGAGGGGTCATATTTACAACCTCCAGCTGTAGATGCTCTTATGTTCTCAAATATGCCCCCTTCTTTAATTCATCCCTCTGCATCCCCCAATCCAAGAGAGGATGACAAGCTACGCCCCTTATACACCGTCTTAAAACTCTTCATTGTCAATGCTACGTGATTTCGATGCTGTCACACCGTTGGTTTGGGCCAGCGTTGCCCGGTCGTCCTCATGACCGGAGTCGTCTCACTTCACACATGCATCGCACCATTGCCTTCATGGTTTATTTTCCTTTTTCCTACATTCCCTTTCCCCTATCTTCCCTTTTTCCGCTTTCCCGACAAAGCACCACCTCCACTTCAAGAGGGAGTGGACACGGGGCATCTATGTATTTCCTATCCATCTCACTTGTGCATATCGTCCAGTAGCCCTTAATTGTGATACTCCGTTCTTTCATACTCCTGTAAAATAGTACCACCTTCTGTGTTAATCGACATCAACCTAGAATCATTCTTTTGATGGTCATTACCAAAACACACCTTTTTTGCGGAAACCAAAACACAATTCTATACCACAGAGTTGTGTACATATGCATAGACCAACACGTTGAACGTGAACGCTAAAATAGGGTGCACCGATCCGTGATGGGGATAAATGCAACTGGAGGTAAACAGGGATACATGGACACAGAGAGCCTCCATAATCCACACAACTCCGATGGGGTTACCAACTAGGCTTTGAGTGAATCGTCTTGCTTCCAAGGAGAAGACAAACTAACGGTATGAGCTGGCTACCTAAGGCCCTCCGCTATGTAAGCCAAAATCGATGCCAAATTCGATTTCTAGTCTTTGGGCATCGATGCCCTACATGGTTCAGTCGGAGCCACAAATTTTTTCTGGGCATCGAAGCAAGTAGATGCTCCGATGCCAAATTCTCCAAAGCTTGCTCCAAGGGCACTGGCAGCTGTACTTGTTTATCAATTCCTTTCCACAGACCGGTGCCCTACACTGTGGAGTTGGTGCCATCAATTTTTATTCAGGCATTGGTGATGAGGTGCCACATTTTTTATCAATATGGCATCGGCAACATAGTGGAAGACCTAAGAAGCCATGTCTCTTTTGGTTTGTATCCTTTTTACGCTACTTTTTGAGTCAATAAAATCTATCCTTTGTTAAAAACATAAGAAGCCAGGTCATAGTAAAGTTGAGAAAGAGGCCTTGCTTTCGCACACGAAGGAAAGAATTTACTCGGGTAAGTAAGCCCTATTGGGGATTAAGGGCTCGCGTACGATTAGAACGCCATTTTTTTTCCTCGCAAAAACAAAAAGAGCGCCTTTTCTTATGTTGCGCAGGTTGACCATTTTAAATAGGGGGAAACAGAAGACTGTAGAAGATTAATATGGCTAGTCTACTGTTATTGTTTGATTGGTGATCCTTATACTGTAGGGATGAAGCAAAGACTTCTGAAGTTCTCTACTATCACTTTTGTACTTACCCCTTTTCTTCCATCCGGTTAAAGACTTCAAGCCATGATGGCCGTGGACCGCCCGCACTCTCCCCAATAGCTCCTAACGAGCACAATCGAGACACTTCAGGAGATCACCGGAAACTATTGCCAATCAAACAACAGATTGATGCATGCAACTGCCAATTATCTTAATCATGTGTGTTGCCTTCTTAATCTTCCTCATCCCATGGTGGAAGTTCTTTTACTCCCTCACTTCACACACGCCCCACCCCACGTCATGCCTATATTCGCATATTTTACACGCGTGATCGTTGGCCATGATCTAATGGCCCCTCCAGTACACACACACACACAAATTACAAGGTATAGAGTTTACAGGATCATGCTACAATACAAAGATGGTAGAAAAATATGGAGCTTAAAGGTATCGGCTACAATTAAATAAAATGTAATCTTCCTCATCCCATTGCCTTTACAATTTGTAATCTGAAAACACGCACAGCCCATGTGGGTCCAAGGTACATAAGTTCAAACATACCTGCTAAAGAAATGATACCCCCCCCCACACACACACACACACACACAATTTCAAATTACTTTAACTCATTCTGTTTTAAATTGTTTGAAGTTCTATCTTTGCCTTAGGTAAAATTCTGTTACGTTTTATAGGAAAATTTAGACATCTACTACTACAAATATTTTCATAGAAGGAATTTTGAGTTAGGACAAAGCTAGAACTTCAAGTACTGCTACAATAATTAGAATGTGAAGCTTCCATGTGCTTTTACCAAGCGACTGCACAATAAATTTGGCATTGACATGGCACTAATCATTTATTTATACTACAGATTAAGCTAGAAATCTCGATATATATACATATCATGTCAGCACCATTTTAACTTATCTCAAATACTGATATTCCGTCGCCTCCCAAAAGGCCAAGCTATTCCATGACAAGTCCTGGAATCGTAAATTCACTCATTTTGCTCATACAAAATATTGACGTTCTAAATGATTATTACCACCATTTTTTATTTATGGAGCAAACTCAGGCAACCATGACGATCTTCAGCCATCTTCAGTTCAGCAAAGTTCCCAGCCATCCTCGTTGGAACCCCGCTGCTTGCTGTTGTCTTCACCCACTGAGCTTGCACCTTCACTGTCACAGCCATCTAGCATTTCAACCTTTCTCCCGCCGACATCCTCAGCCACTGGCCTTGCAACTTCAGCGACTGTATGTTTATCTTTAGACTCTACGGCTTCAGTGGTCCTGTCTGACGAACTCGCACTCTTGTGAAGCGAAGAATGCAGCGAAGAGGAGAGACTTGACATTGTTGATCGCTGCAACTTGCTCCAAGATAAGCGCTCATCCACTATTTGCTTGAGTTGAGACACATCCTCGCAAATGACAGCCATCTCACCTCTGCATAAGGACAAGGATATGTTTTAGTACTCCGTCTATAAACTGACACAGCATTATCAAGAATCAAATATTTATAGTTAACTGACTGATCTGTTACTTCAATAGATACCTGAACAGTTCTAGACATCACACTAAAATAACAACAAAAAAATACAAATGGAATACTCGCGATTTGTAAATAGATGATGTTGAAAACATGGGCATGGTTCCCACTTCCCAATGTCTAACTTTGACAGCTGCTTTTTTTACTAATATGTTGGGACGATAATATTACAAAAATACTTTGCATGAAAACTCTAATAGAACATATTCCCTTACCATCTCAGAAAGGATAGTTTGCAAAAAAATAGTTTGTACTCTCTGTAAGCTAATGTAAGACGTTTTTGCAGTTCAAATTTAACTGCAAAAACGTCTTATATTAGTGTACAGAGGTAGTATATTAGTTGTCCACACAGGGGAGTTTGAATGCATGAGTTCTAAAATGTCACTTATTTCTGAACAGAGGTGCTACACAAGAATCATCTTATTTACAATGTCATTTCTTGCTTCACTGTGAAGAATATATATTGTCTGAAAAATAGCCGAACTACATAAGCATAATGCTGACATTAAAAGGTGCAAGAGTAGTAAGCATGTTGTTAACTTCCAAAGATGGCACAAGATAATCTTAAGTTCCAGACAATCCAGAGTCATCGAAATTTAGTTTAATTTCAGAGATAATTAGGTAAATAAACTATAGGGCAGTCTATTGCTATGGAACACTTTAGCGACGCGAAGTAGCTGATATGAAATGATAACTTACTGTAGTGTATCAACAATTCGACCCCGCTCAACCAAGAACTCCTTCAGCTGCACATCCGACAATACACATGCACCATTAACGATTGAAATCAATTTCAAACTAATTATAATATGGGCTCCCAACACATTATTCTACTTCTAGCAGTGCTAAAAGACAGATGTGTGTGAACTCCATAAGAACAACACTACCCATAAAACCTTTTCTAAGACAGCAAAAATAATGATAATCAGTACTTCCTCTGCTCCATATTAAGTGTCGCTGATTTAGTACAAACTTTAAATCAGCGACACTTAATATGGAACAGAGGGAGTATCAAACATAAAGAAGCATTTACCTTTAAAGGCATTAACAATTTCTCAGTAGATTTAATTAAGAGCCACTTTGAGCAGTACCCATAAAAGATTTTATTATACAGTAAATAATGATATTCAGTATTAGATGTTGATAGCAGTCCGAATTCATATTATTTATTATACAAGAAAATTACAGACACAAAGGTAAAGCATATAAAGGCTGGACGTTACCTTCAAATTCTCCTCTGCTTCTTTCTGCAACTTTCTTGATTCTTCAACAATGGAATTCATCTCATTTTCCTGTTCACTAAGTAGTGCCTGAGCAGAAGCTTCCTTTTCGACTTTTTCCTTCACAGCTGCTTCATAGTCCTGTTGTGCAGCAACCAATCTTTCCTCGAGAGTTTGCCATATCTATATAAATCAGATTGGAGATGTGTTTAGATGCAACTCAACTTTATAATCTAAAAGTACTTCTGCAACCCAATATCCAATATGAACTTTAATTTATATTTCTTTACAGAGGGAGTACTAGGTAATTATGCTTTCTCATAAAATTAATTTGTGTAACAACATTAAAGGACAAAACAACTGAAGACAAATAAAACAAGATGGGCCATCCATTCCATGTTCTGTCAGGAAGCTCAGCAGATGAACAAAATACCATCAAACAACGCGTTAAGATAATACCTCTTCAATAACAACTAGATAACTATTCCTCTCGTCTGACAGCCTCTGAAGTCGAGATTGGAGCTCCCGCGCCTCCGTGGTCAAAATAGATCTCTCGCCAAAAACCTCACCAGCATGCTGTATATAGCACAATTGATGAGACTCCTTTAGGCTAGGCAACTAAAGAGTTCTCTCTTTTATAAAGTTTGACCAGGGGATAAAAGGACAAACCATATCATTTGCTTCTTTTGCATGATTCAACATTTCTTTGAGCTCCTCAACTTTGGTGAGAATGCTTGTACCAGAAATAGATGATTCACGCTTTGCTACTTTAGCTTTTTCCTCAAGAAGTTCTACATCCTCTATCATCTTAGTAACCAGCTCAAGTGAGGGTAACAGATCATTCTGCATTAATGTCACAGCACAAGAATAAGTGTCCAACTTCAACAGTTATCAGCGAATCAGCCACTATAATATACAAGGTGCATTTTACATCTTAAATTAATCATTGTAAATAGTTTTTTTTAATTCAGAGAATAAACTAAAACAGATAAATCATGGTTGATTCAGTTTCTTGCACAGAAGTATTCAGGAATATAAACTGTAGTTTTCTCTTTATAGTTTATCGAGCTGTGTATCGAATTTGGATTTGATTTTTTTTTTGGTATGGTAAATTATCTCCACGCCAACTTCAGAAAGTTTTAAGATGGCCTAGTACACTAGTACAGACCTTAAGGGTGCCAGTACACGCTATATGTCCCCTAGTTTTTAGCTCCTTAGACACTGAAGGAGTTGCTAACTGTTCAAAATGTGAGGAAACTGTAGGTAGAACACGGCTTGCATAAAGTTAGCCCAGGATGGATCAACGTGGCTCATGGACCAGCAATAAGGCAGCTTCTTTTCTGTAAGTATAGCATGCAATCCTAAGGGGACGAGAATGGCTAATATGTCGAGAATCACTGACAATGACCCACAATGCAGCTGATTCTCCATTCTATTCTTTATATACACCGGAATAACTATAGTCATATCATTAATTCTTACTACTCATTTCTGTTATAAGCGCTTGTGAATCAGTTGACTAAAATGGTATTTTTAGCATAATCCTTCTTTCACTTCATTTCAGCCATTCAGTGCATGAAATATCATCTATTGAGCTTAGCTTGTGTGTTTAAAGATAAGCATTCTCTTTTAACAAAGTGCACTTCGTGTCTAATCTGCCGATTTGATCTACTCCCTCCGTCCCAAAATTCTTATCTTAGATTTGTCTAAATACAGATGTATCTAGTCACGTTATAGTGTTACATACATCCGTATCTAGACAAATCTAAGACAAGAATTTTGGGATGGAGGTAATATATACTGCTACTAACACAAAATGCCAAAATGGCTTCACTTTTCTTCTACTTACTTACATTTGGTAAGCAAGTCATCAACCTAGATTCATGTCATGCAATTTTTCAAGATAAAAGAAAGGGTGTGCATGTTGTCTCAGCCTATGTTGTCTCAGCGTAGCCGGTCCCAAGCCTGGGTAAAGGAGGAAGGTTGTGATACGATTCGCGAGCCAACGTCAAAACTCAGCCACTCTTATGGAGATGAAACCCAGAAAGGAAAGGGTGTGCATTTTAAATAAGATGAGAGAACAAACAATCAAACTAAGTATAATCCACATAACCACAGGCATGGGTAACCATACACGCATGCAAGCACATGAGAGTAAATGTGCCCAAGAAAGTGTACATACAACAAGTGTTTCAAAAAAACAGGGTGGTGGGAGTTTATATAATTGGAGTACCTTTTTGTTTTTTGCATCAGCAATGGAATCCTCAAGTGACTCGATACTAACAGAGTGGCTTGAATGAGTTGAAGCCATGGAGGCAAAGTGACTCAAATTCAAATCAGGAAGCAACTCACTTGAAGACAAGAATGTGTCACCATGCTCAACTCTATCCTCAGAGTTGTAATCAATGTCAGCACAGTTGTTATCCTTGTGTACTAAGACTCCGCCAGAACCAACAAAGGATTCTTGGGTGTCTGGAATAGGAAAATCCAGCGCAGATGCAGGGATGTCTTTTTCAGTACTGAGAACACCAGTAGAAGTCTTGGAACAAAAAGACTTATCCACATCTGCATGATAACAAGGAAGCTTCAAAAGATTATCCTGGGAAATACAATCGCCAACTGGGACTGTGATATCAAAATCTTGCTCTTGGACTTGTGCAACATTAAGATTTATGCTGTCGCTCCAAGTTTTCCCCATGAGTGGTTGAACAAAATGTTCACTTGATAAATATCCACCATTTCCAACTTGATTGGCTAAATGATCTGAGTAACACGATTTTAAAATATCTTCAAGGCCCAAAGCGTGCTGCTTACGTTCAGGGTCAGAGATGGATTCCCCAAATGGGCCCGTGATGTCCGCATCATTCCCATGGACTTGTGCAACATTAAGATTTATGCTGTCATTGCCATTTTTCCCCAGGAGTGATTCATCAATGCATGCACTCCATAAAGACCCACCATTTCCAACTTGATTATCTGAATGATCTGAGTTACATGAATTTAAGAAATCTTGAACCGCCAAATCACACTGTCTATCATTAAGTTCAGGCACAGAACAGGAAGATAAATCTAATTGTTCATTCATCAATTGTACTGATGGAGTCACATCTAGTTCACCCACAACATTTTCTTGCATGTCAGTTATGATTGCAGAATCAACATTTCCATTAGCTTCATCAACATGCACATCATAACCTGATTTGAGTCCATTCATTAGCACAACTTCAGAAAACGAGAAAGGTTCTAATGAGTATTATATATCAGAGAAATGTTCTTGCAATTTATTGAGGATAAGGACTTTGTACAGATTAGCGCTGAAGTTAAACCCACATGAGCTCAATGAGTAAGATATAAGTTTGAAGGTAAGAATAAGAAAGCCCATAATCACACAGCCTTTGGTCGTTACTTAACACTAACATCATTGTAACAAGTTGAATTACAAAACAGTCAGTACTAGGTTTCTACCCAAATCACCAAGCATAGATTGGCCCATAATCTCAATCTTTTTACTTACCAGTAGATGATGAACTTCCCGTTTCACGCACAGTATGATTAGCAGATAAATTTCTGAATAAATCATGCGTAAATTGCTCAGGTTCTTGGTGGGCGCTAGAAATTCCGACTGGGCCTGTCATAGATACCATGACTTCATCAAGGACAGCTACCACCATGAAATGAACATCTTTATGGTGCTCTATTGCGACAGCCTTCAACATACAAGGATCAACTAATGTCAGTCTTTATACTTACCAGCAGATGATGAACTTCCTATTTCACGTGCATCCTGATTCGCAGATAAGCTTCTGAAAAAATCGTCCTTAGATACCGCAGCCTCATGATGGGCACTAGAGACTTCGACCGAACCGATCACAGATGGCATGACTTCGTCAAGGACGGCAACCACAGCGGAATCTGCATCTTTATGGTGCTCTATCGCGACAGCCTTCAGCATGCGGGGATCAACCTGCAGAAAGAGCACACAAAAAATGTCACCGCTTCGACAGCAGCCATGGACAAATCAAACACTGAATGGCGGATTACCCATGCAGAAGACACAACAATTCCCCTGACAAGAATAATCGAACTCTTTCAGAGGAAGTATGAATCAATCTAGTAATAACCCTAGTAGTTCCGCAGGAGACTCAAATCAGATTCCGCCCAGCCTCACGGTAAAATCCTGGTGCGTCCGAATGGAAATTCACTATTTCCAATCTGTAACAAGTTTACTCCTGCGGGTGTAATTACCAATAGCCCAAACAAACCCTCGCCTCGCCGCCGAACAAACAAAATTCCAATCATCCCCCGTTTCTCATCCGAGAAACACTAACAGCTCCATGCGAGATGGAAAGGCGGATCGGCCGTACCTGAGGGAAGAGCTCGCGGAGTGAGCGGAAGACGGTCATGTGGTCGCCCATCTCCGAACCCTAGGAGCCAAGGAATCAGGATCGGCTATGAAGTAGAGGAACCCGGTCACAGGTGGATATGGCTCCGGCTGCGCGGAGGGGAGAGGGATTAGGGTTTGGGGGATTCCCCTGATCGCGGGAGGGGAGGAGGCGAGATGGAGTGAAGAAGGCGAGCGAGAGAGGAGGCTCAACCGAGAGATAGAGGCCTAGAGAGACCCGCTCAGGCTCGAACGGTGTGGCTTTACCGACTGGCCGTCGCTTAGGTTTTACGTTTAGGTCCTCCTTGTATCTTCTTTTTGTAATATACGGAGTATATAAATAAATAAACTCCCTTCATTTCGAAGAAAGTTTTAACTTTTTTTTTGAATCAGATGTATATAGACACGTTTTAGTGTGTTTGTTCACTCATTTGAGTCTGTATATAGTTTATATAAAAATATTCAAACCATCTTATAATTGGGAACAAAGATAGTACTAGTAACTATCAGTAATTTCCTGATTTAAAAAAAAAACTATCAGTGATTTCCTGCTTAGTATTTCTAAAACATAAGTGCTTGATCTTCGTTGGAATCACAAACTTAGAAATAAGATTGCCCTAGTTGACTTAGAAATAAGACCGTCTCTCTCAAGAAGAAAATGGTGTAAAAGTACATGACAAGTAAAGGTGAATGATGGTCTCCAGAAAGAATAAAGGTGACTGAATTTGACCGCCATTGTATTTTTAAAGGGCAATTTCGGAACAAATCAAAGCACCGCACCACATACTGAAATCGACCTCGGAGGAAGATATCCCAGTTGCAAAATTTGATTACTCCGAAGAAAGAGCATGCAGCTGCATGATTTAAGGAAACGGAAGAGGGCGACGGGACGTGTGAACAGGAGAGCCGCGGCATTAATCATGTCTTAGCCACGAAGGAAGTATACTAGTACCATACCACATAAAGAACAATCTATGACATGTATACAACCTTTACGGCGGAGAGTACAAAAGACGAACCGTCTCTACTCTAGGCCGTTGGCTCGTCCAACTCAGCGGCAGTGCCTATGCAGGTCGTATCATTATTCTGTAGATAATAAGATAGAAACCACACGCACACGGTGCTTGGATCAATCTGCCGCTGCCGACCTAGGCAGCATCTAGTCAACCCCATGGATCCAACGGATAACACAGCACGGCATAGTGTAGGCTCCGAAAATATCTCATCAAGCACCTGCCATGCCAATGTCTCGGTAAAAATTGACCAGAGAACCAAGATGGTGCGAAAACATGGGTAAAAAAAGCTCAACGGAAGTTACAAAAGTGCAGATAAACCGCTCATCTGGCTGCTTGACTCGGTTCAAACAATTGAGCCACAGATTTGTGTGAAATTTTAACCCCTCCGGTGATCATTTTAGAAGCTAACCGTGGCAAAAGACGCGGGGGCTAGTCCAGCACCCTAGGACACGACTAGTCCTCCTCCTCCACCTTCAGGCCCTGCAGCTTCGAGCCCAGGCCACCGTCGCCGTTATCGTCTCCGTCCTTCTCGTCGTCATCCCCATCATCCTCTTCCTCGCCATCTTCAGGGTCCCCCTCGGGATCGTTCTCATCCAGCGGGCCAAGCACCTCCAGCGAGTTCTCGCCTCCCTTCAGGATCTCCTTCACCTCGTCAATCCCTTCGTCGGAGATGAAATTCGAATTGATGTTCAGCAATGCGAAACCTGGCTTGTTTGCGACTGCTTGAGCAAAGCACCGGGCTCCAGACCTCTGAAACAGATTCATGCTCACATCAAGCTCCTTCAGACCTGGGTGGCCTTCCTGCAGAGATTTTGCAATTGTCACTGCCCCGGCATCCTTCAGCTCATTTTCAGCTAAGGTGAGCTTCTTGAGTAACTGCATTGCTGTTAAGCATTCTGCTACAGCCTTGGCTGCTTTGGCGGTTATTTCGTTTCCTGCCATTTCAAGGACCTCCAGCTGAGGTGCTGACTGCTTCAGGACATTCATAATTGCTATTGTCCCCTCGTTCTCAAGATTGAGGTCACTGAGATACAGCTCAACGAGACCATCAAGCTTTGGAAGGGTTTTGCTGAGAGCTACCCCTGCCTCGACACCAAATAAGTTGTCCCTGATATCAAGTTTCTTCAGACGAGTACATGTCCCTAATGCCTCAGCCAGTGCCACTCCACCATCAGATCCTATCCTAGTTGCTGAGCACCTAAAACTCTCTAGGTTTGGAGAACGCTTAACCATCTCAGCAATTGGCATAGCACCTTCATCACCAGTCATATTGTTGTGGAAGTGGAGAACCTTAAGCTTCTCAGTTGAAGGAATAAGCTCAGATAGAGCTTTGGCAGCTTCTCCTGATATGCCATCGTTCATCACATACAGTTCTTCCAGGTTGCCCTGTGATTTCAGCAGCTCTGTGAATGCCCTGACACCCTTCTCACCTAAAGCATTGTCAGAGATGTTCAGGTAACTCAGTACAGACCCTGCTAAAGCTCTGGAGAATATGCGCATCACATCAAGGGCTTCGTCCTCGGGTCTTCCAGCAACAAAATCTGAGATATCAACCTCCGTGAGCTGCGATTTTATTGATTCAAGAATTGGGCCAGCAACATTGGCAGCACCAATACCAAAGCTCCTGTTGCTGAAACAAATCCTTTTATACGAGTTTCCTGGTTTTGTTAGTGGACTCAGAAGTTCCTTTGCTTCTTCTGCCAAAATGAACGCGCGCTTGCCACCAGATATATCAAAAACAGTATCAGCAGGCTCAAGAGGTGTATCAATAACAGGTGCTTCTAGTTCTGCGGTTGTCCTTGGGCCTTTTTTCAGGACTTCAAGCATCAGCTTGCTAGTTTCTTTTGCGTATAGCTGGACAGCAGAACTACCATCACCATCAGGCTCCTTCTTGAAATGCTCCTCTGCAGAAGCAAAGCACACCTCTTCAATCCTTTTAGCATTCTCATGAGCCTCCTCTTTGCCCAAAATGCCATACTTGCGAGAAAAGATGGACTCGTCGGACAGGTTCTTGGTCATCCTCTCTACAAGCATCAGACGAGTGCGTTCACTCGGTGGCCACAGTTTGATGGAGAATGTCCGGGGTTGGAAATCTTCCGCTGTTGAATCCATGTGGAAAGGTGGCACTTCACACAGCAACCTACTGGTAAATCACCAAGAATAGGCATTAGCATGATCCCAAATTACAGAAACTAAGTACAATATTAAGTAAACAATGAAATTAGTGGAGCAATTTGAGGGTCTGTCCCTGAAGTACCAAACACTTGTACCAACAAGGATTACAAATAAACACCAGTTAGCAAAACATAGTTAAGTCTACAGGTGTAACAGCAACATCATTTCTCTTCTTCTTAAAGGGGCCACATGGCCCCCATTTTCATCTAAGAAAATGGAGAACAGCAACTTCATTATTTCGTACTGAAAAGCATTTTTCTCAAAGTGGCTGGTTTTACAGAGGAAATCAATGATACAGTTAGCAATTACAGAATAACGATGGTTCAACCTAGCATGAGAAAAAAAAGGTGCAATGTTACCATATTTGCTATCATTGTCTTGTCTAGTATTACATATTGCTGGACTGGCTAGCACTAGTATAGCACCAGCAGTCCTAATGGGCAGATATTGCTTTCAAAACACAATAGCCAACAATTGAATAGAACCTAGTCCTCTCGTTTATTAAAAAAAAAAGGACAGAACCTTGAGATCTATTTGATCAAGCAAAGCTTAAAGTTACTGCAAGTTGTAATCTCCTACAGCTATGCATTCACTTCAGCTTCTTGTATATAGGTGTGGATTGCGATTGAAGAGTGCCAGTTTATAATTGGCTAAAACATAATAACTCAGATCCGTCGTATCTCCAGTCTTACTCGAGCAAAAAAAAAAAAGTTAAGCCAAACACATACACAGTGCCTTACTCCAACCATGGATCGGCTGAAATAAGTTACTCGTTCAGGAGATAAACGTCACTGCCCAACACCCGTCTCAGCAGGGAGATACAAAAATACGGTACAACCATATTTACACGCATTTATTCGATTTGAAAAGCACTAAGAAGGATTTGCGGACTAACCAACACAGAAATCAGATGCCCGCTTCCGTGACCTTGGATCCAGACGCGGCACCGTCTACCTCAGGGACAACGGCCGCGGCGGCAGACTGGAGGCGAGAGGCGGCGGCTTCCACCCGAGGCCGGCTACGTCGACGGGGGGTTGGTACGGCTCGACGGAGATAGCGGAGAGGGCTCGCCGGAAGATAGAAGCACGGGGGGGAGGGGGGGGGTTGGGCAGGGGCACGGTGCTGGAAGAGGAAGAAGCGGCGGCCGGCGGAGCGTGGGTTTTTTTTTTTTTTT
>CBMN010003229.1:0-12164 GCA_000582825.1 Hordeum pubiflorum | reverse complement strand
GGGGCGTCCTCGGCGGCGCCGCCGTGTCCGAGTCGGACCTCGTCCCCGGCTTCCGCTTCTCCCGCTGCAGCTACCTCCTCAGCCTCCTCCGCCCCGCCCTCATCCGGTAACGCGTCTCCCGATCCCCTCCTCTTCTACGATCGCAGCCTCCATTTTCCATCAGATTTAGTTACAAACCAGGCCCCTGTTCCGTACCTGCATTCTGAAATTCTGTATGTACTGAAGAACTGATGCTTATGCCACTGCTGCTGCTACTGATGATGGATGATTCAGGGAGCTGGAGCTGGAGAGGCACGGGCTGAAGCTCCTGCCGCGGAGCCCTTCGTCGTTCACGCCGTGCCTCGACGGCCGGTACCTGCTCCTCGGCCCGGACGCGGAGCTGAACCGCTCCGAGATCGGCAAGTTCTCCAAGAAAGATGCAGAGGCATACCCGAGGTGACAGACAGACAGACAGACGCATTCAGAATGCGCAGTGGTTTCTTTCCTTGTGCGTTTCAGGTTGGGTTGATCTTTATACGAGCGGTATGGCCAACGTGCGAATGTAGGTACGAGGAGCAGCTGGAGAAGTTCTGCAAGCTCATGGACTTCGTCATAGACTCGCCTCCGCCGGAGCTGAGGCAGCTGTACCATGCTTCCATGGTCGACAGGATGAAGGATAAGGTCGACAAGTCCGTGTTCTGGAGCAAGCTTCTTGGGATAGTGATGCAACAGGGGCAAAAGGACATGGTGTGAGTGCTACATATGTCACCCCTCTTAGTGATGTTACTGTCGCAGCCATTTGTGAACAATGCAGTATGTGAAGTTAAATCTTTTTTACACTGGCAGGAACTTCTTCGACCTTCTTCTGTCGCCAGCGTCGAAGATCTTGAATAACTGGTTTGAGGTTGAAAGCTTGCTTCCCTCTTCTCTGAAACAATTCTCTTCTGTCTTCGCAGTGATCACATGGAGAAAGCTGTATTGCATTTGACCATCTACACATGTCGGATGAGAATAACTTGTTTAGTTCTTGTGCTGACCGCTCTAGTACTACAGGGTGATGTATTGAAGGCGACCCTGGCGACTGATGCTGTGATAGGTACTATGGTAAGGGTGCATTGCTTAATCCACATTTGTTGTGCCTACTGGGTTAGTGTTGACCATTGCTTCTCCTTGTACAGGCTGGTGTGAACACACCAGGATCAGGATATGTTCTCCTGCATCACATCATGGGGGAAACTGGTGGTCAGCGTGGTGTTTGGGCGTATGCTTCTGACCATATCCATGTTATTCTGTTGCATCATAAAACAATGTAGTTAGCAAAAACCCATATGATAATGTAGCCTTCATTGTTCTACACTTGAAACGGAATCAAGATTGCTGGTGTTTATCTCCACTGGCTAGGAAACAAGTTTTCAGTTGCCTTATAGAGTCAGTTTCAAGGGGTGATGTCACAGAAAATGTCATCACACTCTACCCAAATTTGTTGGTGTTGCCACTTTTAGTTCTTTATTTAGTTGGTGTCTTCGTTTACCTTTCCCCCCCTCTTTTTCAGAAAACCTTACATTCAAAAACAAATTACACTTGCAGGTATGTCGAAGGTGGTATGGGCTCAGTCTCATCAGCTATAAGCAAAGCAGCTCTCGAAGCAGGCGTACAAATTGTAACAAATGCTGAGGTGCATTTTCTCTTCTTGTGCAAGCCCTCTATATTACATGCCGATCATGTTTGGCTGAACAAATGATTAAAATCAAAGCAGATCAGAAAAAAAAACTGGATTTTACATCGAAGAAGTCATTAATTATGTAGTCACATAATTATAATTGTGCGACCGATTTTTTATTTGGCGTTTCTTGCCTCACTTGCCTCCGTTATTTTGCATAGGTTTCACAAGTAATGGTCAATGAAACTACTGGAAAGGTGCAAGGGGTAAGTCTTGGACTAATCAGCAAGTCTATGTGCACTGTGTAGTTCATTTCTTTCTACCTCTTGAAGGATTGAGAATCTGTAGGTTGCTTTGGCTGATGGAACCGAGTTGCGCTCATCAGTTGTGTTATCAAATGCCACACCATATAAAACATTTGTGGTAAGAATCACTCTGAATATGTAGCGGTGTGAAGATTTATTAGCTCTAATTTTGCAGGCATAATTATAAAATATCCTCTAAATTGACACCTGGTTTTGTTTGCAGGACCTTGTGCCTGCCAATACTCTTCCAGAGGAGTTCCTATGTGCCATCAAGACAGCAGATTATAGCTCCGTAAGTACTTAGTTACTAGCTTATTTAAATAAAGGAATTACATTGGTGGTGTGCATTCCTACAAATATCTATCTACGCAATACACGATGATGACCTTGTTCATTTACTTGTATAGTCTACCTATTATCCTTGCGTTTCATTAGTATGGATGCCAAAGTTTTCTCAAGTAATAAGAACTCGTGATTGTGTGAAACAGACTATTCATAGCAATGTTATATAGCATCTGAAAATTCTTGCGTGCAAAGCTATTTATGGTCCACATTGACTTTCAGTAACCGACTTGTAATATTGTTGCTAATTATGCTCTCTGGAGAACAGGCAACAACGAAGATCAACGTTGGTGTTGATGCGCTGCCACAGTTTCGCTGTTGCAAAAGCATCAACCCTGAAGGTGGCCCGGAGCACATGGGCACCATACACATTGGATCTGAAAGGTACTTAAGTTAGGGAATATTTCCTACTTGGGCACATATTTATCAACTGTGTCCATTGTTCTTCTGCATATCTGTGGACAAGCAACAATCTGCAACACAGTTTGTTATCTTGGTCCCGCTCATGTATAGTAGGGCAAGGAAAATAATCTCTTCATTCAACATTGTCACTCTTAAATAGAAAATTCTGCTGTTTACATTTAGTGTTCCTTGCTTGTCATGTCAACCTGATTCACCAACTTGGTAGCCTACATCTATCATCTATGTATTGAAGTATATGTTATTGCTAGTACCTCAGGATAATAAAGAGCATAGTCTGGCCAGGCTAAGCAGTCATAAGATGTCCGAGTTGTGGATTAGCGTTTTCATTCTTCTAAGGAAAAAGCTAGATGATCTGGCCAATCAATTCTTTTGTGTGAGACGATTTTTGTATAGTTCAGCAGTCACTTATTCAGACTTAAGCCTTGTTACATTTCAATATGGAACTTTTACTTGCTCTTCAGCATGGAGGAAATCGATATTGCATATAAGGAAGCTGCAGGCGGTTTCTCATCCACAAGGCCTGTTATAGAAATGACAATTCCTTCAGTCTTAGATAAGACCATCTCTCCACCAGGTATGTCATTTTCTTTTGCTTCCCCATAATTGCATCTGTGTAAATTTACTATTCTGGCAATATTTAATTATAAGGAACCTGTTCTATGTACACTAAATTTTACATTTTAGAGTTAATGTGTTCAAGGTCATTTTGGATGTTTATAATGTTGTGATCACCCATATTCTGTATATAGTTGACATGGAGTTATGGACTGACTCGTATTCCATCTTTCACTTTATCCTTTGGATAGGTCAGCATGTTATTAATCTTTTTGTTCAGTACACACCCTACAAACTGTCAGAAGGCAGTTGGCAGGATCCGGCTGTTAGAGTAAGTTGATCCTTCTTACATTTTGATTTCATGATGCACTGTATGTTTAATCTTTGCACTTCACCACAGCCCACACTTCTTGCTGTTTATATTGCCCCACAACTATTCTTTACCAAAACACAAATGGAATAAATGATAAAATTGACACCCTTGCCCTTGGGCATTGTGATCCATCATGAGACTGGATTTTGTATTCTCGGGTGTACTACACTCGAGTTTGAAAAAAATGGAAAAAAACGTGATCAAACAAATTCGAAAAAATCTGGAACTTTGAGAAATCAAACTTTATCAAATGTTTGAGCTTCCTGCCAAATTTCAGCCAAAAATAATATCAGAGGAGCTCTCACCAAAAAATACAAAATCAATGTTCAACGTTTTGTGCACTGTTTGAGCAGTTTTTTTTTTTTTTGGTGAGAGCTCCTCAGATGTTTTTTCTAGCTGAAATTTTGCAAGAAGCTCAAACATTTGACAAAGTTTGTTGTCTCAAAATTTCAGATTTTTTGGATTTTGTTTGATGACATTTTTTCCAACTTTTTTCAAACTCGGGTGTAGTACACCCGGGATTAGTCACACCTTACCAATCAATCACTGTGTGGAGAGAACGATTTTTCTGAATTTAGGTCCACCTACCGACCAATGACCATTTTGATCGGCACCAATTTTCAGAAATCATTTGCTGAGAGATGCTTTTCCTTGATCGATGAGTATGCGCCGCACTTTAGCTCATCAGTGATAGGCTATGACATGCTGACTCCACCTGATCTTGAAAGGGAGTTTGGCCTAACAGGTAATATCCCTTGGTACTTTGTATTGTCTTTTGTAAGCTGCGCACGTGCAAGCCGGATACCATTCTGTATCATTCTTTCTTTTTAGTAGTTGAAAAAACTTAGCTAAACAGTAATGATTCACATTTCTCAGGTGGCAACATCTTTCACGGCGCGATGGGCTTGGATTCCCTCTTCCTAATGAGGCCTGCCAAGGGATGGTATGTTCCAGTCACATGCATACTAAGTTGTGCTCTGGCCTCTTCTACTACACAACCTTTGTTCCTTCTAAAGTTCAAAACCCATACCTTTGTGATCATGGCTAACCTGTTTTCGCTTTGCACCATTCAGGTCAGATTACAGAACCCCTGTGAAGGGGCTGTACCTCTGTGGCAGTGGTGCGCACCCAGGCGGCGGGGTGATGGGTGCCCCGGGCCGCAATGCTGCTGCCGTGGTTTTGGATGATCTCAAGGCAAGATAGATGGAATTCATGGAAGATGGAAATGGCAGCTGACACTGCAAAAGCAGCACGAGTGTGTGGTCTCTTGTATCAAAATGCGAACCTTGTCGTTAGGCCATCCGGTAGAGATAATTTTGTCATGCATACTTACATGATGAAAAGGATGAGAAACGAGAAGCATTTTGCTGAATGAGTTTCCGCCAGCTATTCTCATTTTGGCTCTCCTATCGGAGGTCTAAAAGGGATTAATTCTCAGTTATGCGCTTACATCTATTTTCTTCTCTATGGAGTAGTCTTTCGGTGCAGTCTCTCGAACCTTCGATTTGTTTAAATGTGAAGGGGAGTAGAGTTTGCAAAGTATAGTTAGATATAAACTGCGATTGCTATGCTCCATCTGTACATTGAACTGCCATCCAGTAATTTGTGCCGCCTAGCTTGACTGCAGACTTGAATTGGAACCTAGGTAACTTGTATTGAGTAAAGGAATTCTGCTGTCACTACTTTCTCATCTTTTGGTTTCCTCCAATATCCCAGGCTATTCGGTATACCGATTTCACATTTGTGAATCTCAAGTGTTAATAAGGCCTGAAATGGGGGTATTTATACAACGGACATCCATGGACTTGTCACCCTTCTTCATGCAATTGTCATCGTTTTCTTCTTCTCTTCCCGCAGGAGGAAATAAAACATGGAGATAGAATGATCTCATGATATTGCAGCGCTTATTGCATGATGGAAGAGACTGTAACAGAAATTTGGCTCTTGAATGATTTGCTCAACACTCATCGCAAGGACTTCTCGCTGTTCCTTCTTCTCTTCCTGCAAGAGGAAACAAAACATGGAAATATAATGATCACATGATTTTGCAGCATGTACTCGTATAATAAAAGGGAGACAATAAAACGCTTCTTGATCAACACACTTATTGCATGCCTTGCTAACAATGTTGCATCCTTAATGCCCTATATACATTATCCATCGCGTATATCCAGCTGCCTTAGAATCTGGGTGTCAAAGGTCCAATTTTGTATTGTTAGTATGTTTCCTTCTGTTTCAGTGTCCGGTCTATGGGATACTCTGAAATGAAATATTGGAGGAAAAAAATAATATAATGGTATTTCCTGATACACTCCTGCATTACCAAAAACCTTAGATTCATCAACCCCAACCCATCGCAGCCGCATTCCTGGAGCTCGCCATAAACCACTTCGCCGTCGCCGCGGTGACCGTTGTATTCAACAGCACCATATGGCAGCTTTGCCGCACCCCAACCTTCCTCCCGCTAAAGTGCCACACAATCTAGGCAATACACACTGCACCGCATTGGAAGAACCTCGCCTCTGCCCCGCCAATGTAGGCAATCTGGGATGTTTGTTGTAATCTCTTGTATCAGAATGCCAGTCTTGTTGTCAAGCCATCTGGTAGAGACGCGTTTATCATGCGTACTTACATGACAAAAATGATGAGTCATGAGAAACATTTTCTGAATGAATTGCCCGTGTAGCTATTCGCATTTTGGTTTTCTTATTGGAGTTGATTATTCTCAGTTATGTGCTTGCAGCTTGCGTCTATTTTCTTCTTTATCAGCCAGTCTCCCGAACCTTCAGTTTGATCAATTATGAAGAGGGGCGGTGTTCCATACATGTTAGGATTAACGACCGATTCCAACAATTTGATCCATGAAGTAGATGGTTGGAGAAAAACAACACAAAGGTTCGACACTGCGAGTTGGATAACGTGTCACATTGCTTCCCTACATTTGAAGCGCCATACATTGACGTGTGCTGCCATGGCTTGTCTGCAGACTTGAATTGCAACCTAGGTAGCCTGGACAGAGTAACATGACTTTCACAATCACTATTCACTCATCTTTTGCTTTCCTCTCCGAGACTGTTCGGTTCAGTAATCCTGATTTCACATTTATGAATCTCAAGTCTTGAATAAGGCCTGAATGAGAGTATTTATACAACGGGCATCCATGAACTTCTCACCCTTCTTCATGCAACTGATATCAAACATCCCATCTCATGAGGATTTTCACTCTTTTTTCCTTCTCTTCCCGCAAGAGGAAACAAAACATGCAAATAGAATGGTCACATGATTTTGCAGCGTGTACTCACATGATAAAGGAGAGACGGTAAAACGCTTCTTGAATGACTTGATCAACACACTTACCACATGCTTAGCTAACAAAAATTGCGTATAGCCCTATATATACCCACCTGCCTTATGAATTAGTATGTCAAAGGTCCAATGTTGTATCGTTAGCATGTTTTTTTCTATTTTACTGTCTAGTCTATGGGATACTCTGAAATGAAATATTGGAGGAAAATATCATGCAGTCTTGCAGTCCATGGTGCATGCCACCAACCATGCCACCCATGGAGCGTGGGTCGTCGAATCCGGCAGTGCAGTCTTGCAGTCCAGCCGCGCCCCGTCCTTCTTCTGGCTCCAGCGCCTACACAATCTGCACCGTCCATGCCATGAAGCATCCGGGGCACGCCGCCGCTGCCACGCGGCAGCAAAGAGCTTGTGGGCGCCGGAGATGTCAGCAATCTCGCCACTGAAACTGGTGCCCTCTGTAGTGCTGGAAAGGAGGACCATGGAGAGCTGGAGGGCGAATAAGGCATTGCAGCTGCCAGAGAGTCGACGGCGTTCAACGGAGTGGCTCGACACCAGGTGGAGCGTCCAGTGGACACCGAAGCCGGGACTTCCATGTTCTTTGAGGTGATTGCGCTGAGAGGTTCAAGAGTTCAACGGCAACAACATCCGTGAGAAAACATTTGTGACACACCTTCTCAGATGTTGGTGGTCCTCACCTTCCGCGGCCAAATGGCCGTCATCAATTCGGGAGAACACTGGACAATTCGCAAAGCCGAGTATGAACCTCTTCGAGGTTAGGGATGATGGCAAGCTGTTGAGCTACCGAGCGGACAAGGAGGGTATGCTGCCATGTAAGCGGGTCACGCAGTGGAACCTCAGTCTCACTGTAGTTGGGCTAACATGTATTGGACCACCTGGTTATGTCGAGTACTGAATTCTCGACCTCCCGAATAGGACATGCCTACATGAGATTTTCATACCTCTGTTTTTTTTTTCAACCCATTGAATGTGAACTTGATAGTTGATACACATATTGGTTAACTTACACCTATGTGTTCGCTGGTGCCTTATAGGATAATAAAGAGCACAGTCTGGCCACACTAGCGGTGTGTTGGTGTTATATACCATGTCTATGGGAATCGTGAGCCGTTACTTTGTGCAGATTTTTCTTCTTCTGAATTTGGGTCCAGCTACCAATCGTTGTCCATTTTGATCGAAATCAATTGTCAGAAATCATTTGCTGAAAGATGCTTTTCCTTCGTCGATGAGAATGCACCGCACTTTAGCTCGTCAGTTATAGGCTGCACCTGATCTTTCATGGCGCAATGGGCTTGGATTTCCTCTTCCTAATGAGACATGCCAAGGGACGGTATGTTCCAGTCACATGCATATTTAGTTCTTTCTTTGGCAACCTTTGATCCTTCTAAGGTTCAAAACTCATGCCTCTCTGATCATGGCTAACCTGTTTTTGCTTTGCACCTTACAGGTCGGATTACAGAACCCCTGTGAAGGGTCTGTACCTTTGCGGCAGCGGTACACACCCAGGCAGCGGGGTGATGGGTGCCCCTGGTCGCAATGCTGCTGCTGTGGTTTTGGATGATCTAAATGAAAGATAAATGCAGTTCATGGGAAATGGAAAATGGCAGCTGACACTAGGGTAGCATTATTTTGATGAAGATTTTAATCTACCTTCACTCACGAGAGTAGTACGAATATGTTCGGAAACTGGTTAGTTGGGGTACATATCCCAAGTTGAAGTCTCATATTCGTGTGAGAATTTATACTTTACTTTGGCCCATTTTGAACACACATAATGACTGTATTTTCAATAGAACGGAGGCTCCAAACTTTTTATAGGTTATCTTCAAAGCCATCAACCGAGCCATATGTCATACGTGATCTTTACTTTGCAAGGAGAGGAGGAGCGGGCGCCCATGGTCTTTAGATGCAATCAATGAGAGATGTTCGCTTGGCATTTGTTCAACCAATTTGGTTGGTGGCCTAGTAGGATTTGTGATGCATGAAGCTCATTTTTATCTATTGAAGCTCGTCTTTATTA
The DNA here is from genome assembly GCA_000582825.1 of Hordeum pubiflorum. Taxonomy (NCBI): domain Eukaryota; kingdom Viridiplantae; phylum Streptophyta; class Magnoliopsida; order Poales; family Poaceae; genus Hordeum; species Hordeum pubiflorum. The sequence continues at coordinate 3,183 of CBMN010003229.1, read as the reverse complement.
TTGCCCTTGGGGCAGCCATGCGGCATTTTATCTATTGAACTTTACTGAACTCAAATGATGAACTTTGAAATCATTTGTAAAAGGTTGTGCTCATCACTTGGTGTAGAGGCCGTGGGCGTTCCCTCTTTTTGATAAAAAAACATCAACAAACACATAACGAGTCTCTTAAGCACATGCAACTCTTCAAAATTCAGGATTTATATGAAGATAGACTATTTGCACGTGAAAGGAATCACATATATTGGTCATGCATCCATACATGCTAGGATCTAAAGCTAGCAAGTACTACGTGCATATATATGTTGAACGTATAAGCTGGATGGGAGTACGTATAAGCTGAACAGCATGGGCTTCTCACTGTTTCTCATGCGATTGACACTGGACTACTCATCATGAAGTTTTCACTATTTTTTGTTCTCTTTTTGCAAGAGGAAACAAAACATGGAAATATAATGATTACATGATTTTGCAGCGTGTATTCACATGATACAAAGAGAGAATAAAATGGTGCTTGCATGACTTGATGAACACTCGTCACTTTTACCAACAAAACTACATATAGCCTATATATACCCTTCTTCCTTAGAACTAGGATGTCAAAAGTGCAATCAATGTTGTATCGTTAGTATGTTTCCCTCTACTCTTGTGTCCAGTCTATGGGATACTCCGAAATGAAATATAGGAGCAAAACAAAGCAAAGTAGTATTTCCTTGTCCACTCCTGCATCAATAAAAAACCCAGAATCATCAACCCCCGCCCGACCGCAGCCACATTCCTGTCCGCAATGACACTCGCCACCAACCACGCCGCCGTCGCAATGTTAGCCGTTGTATCCGGCAGCGCCGCCCCGCAGCCCTGCCATGCCCCGTCCTTCCTCTTGCTCAAGCGTCGCACAGTCTCCGCCGCCCATGCAACCAAGTATTGCAAGAACCTAGCCGCATACGATTGCGGAGCGTATAGCAGACGCCACTACGGGCCAGGCTTTCCTGGAGGGAAGCACGAAGATGACAAGATCGATGTCACCTCGTGCGTCCTCCTTCAGTTGTTCATGGTCCCAAGCTTCGGCGACCAGATTCCCATCGTCAAGGTTGGGAGAATGTTTGCCGGTTCGCAAAGCGAAGTCGGCGCGTCCGAGTTGTTCGAGCTTAGGGACCAAGAGATGCGAATCGAGGTCCGGTGGGACAAGATCAACCAGACTGGACAACATCAACGGGGATCTGCATCCCCAATCCTATCCGAGGCTGATGCAATTCATGTCCTTTCCAGTGCTATGATGCACACTCGTATGCAAAACTCGTATGCAGTTGTATCTGCGTCACCGAGTTTTACAATCTCTACGGCCATGATCACACACGTTCATCTTGATGTGTTTTACATGTGTGTCAAGTATGGCGATGAAATTAATTATGGTGAGAGCCACACACACACACACAAAAAAAAAACCAAGCATTTTCACTGTTCACAATTTCAAAATCACATTTTTCTCTTTTTTGCGTAGGCCTCACCATAATGTATATCATCTTCAAATTTTACACACATGTACTGTACATCTGTGTGAATGCATGTGGTTTTTTTAGATTTTTTTGAAACTTCAAAATGAGATTTTTAAAAAATCCATAATAAAGGGCTCCATGGAGATCGTCCTTCATTTAGCATTTTCGTAGCTAACCATCACCTCACTCACCCACAGTGCACCAATACATGGGCACCTTCCCGGTCTTGACAAGTTCATCTTACAACAGGTTTACACTGCTAACAGACTTGAGCAATAGAAAGCCAATAAGAATCAAGCAAACAAATTTAACAAAAGAAGAAGAAGACGAGAGCATCTCTCAAACTACATAGTCCCCAATGTTTTTCTTCACTGTCAAAATTCCTCATCAGTCACCCACAAAAAATAAATATATTCCTCATCAGCCCCGTGGATCCAGCGGCCTGCCCTCCCAGGTAAAGCTATCTCTCTCCTGCTCGATCTAAGAAAGAAATTGAGGTGAGTGAACAAACCTGTGATGTTGTTGCGGCGGCGGGAATGCGTCGTACGGCGACCTGAAAAGGTGTCAGGGAGGGGGGAAATAGGATAACAGATGTGTGTTTTGCCACTGGCAGGTGTGAGCGCCGCTAGCGGGACTCCGGAAGGCACGCCGCATCATCAGCGGTGAAATCGATCGATCCGGAGAAGATGATCTGTCTCGATGAAAATTAAAAATTCATTTGCGCCCACGTTGGAGTCAACTGTCGTGGTGCTAAATCTACCAGACCCAATGAGGGAGCCAAGAATGTATACAAGTTTGCGCCCCTCGACGATGGAGGTAACAACCCTAGTCCTGTCTAGCTGAAAGTTGTTCTTGTGTATGAGTACGTATGAGATTACAGAGATTGGGAACATGTAGCCCGATGTGAGAGGCATGGTTGTTAGATCTGGCCATGGGCAGCCCGGCCCGACCTTGCTCGGGCTCGGGCCTGGATTTTGAGCCCGGTGGTCAGGCCGGGCCGGGCTCGGGCCTGCGGAAACCTGATTTTATGCCTACGTCGGGCCGGGCTTGCTGGCCGGGCCGGGCTTCTTCGGGCTCGGGCCACAAAGAAAAACGATTGATGGTTTCTTTAAAACTGTTTTAGTTCTCCGAGAGAGTAATTCCAATTATACCAAAACATTTATTTCAATATTTTCTAGTCTCACTAATTTGAAATATTTCAGAACATATATTTCAGTAATTTCAATAATAGTTCACAAATCACATATTTCACTTTTTGGGAATATTTATGAAACACACGTCTCAGTGATTTCATTACATATTTTTAATATTACTTATCTAAAATATTTCAAAGATCAATTTTTTAATGCATTTCAATGATTTTGAAAGAGTGGTTTTCAATTATTCCGGCGGGATAGGCGGCGAGGCGAGGTCGGCGGCGCACTCCGGTGGACAACCGACGCGGGAGCAAGCAGGGCGGCGCGTTCGTGTGGTTGGCGGTGGTGAGGTCGGGACAGAGCTTGAGCGGGGTGGCGGCGACGCGGGAGCTTCGACGAGGCGAGGTGGCGGGTGCGGGCGACGCTGGTGCGGCCGGCGACAGGCGAGGCTGGCAGCGCGAGGCGAGCTCCGGTGACAGGGCAGCAAGGCCGGGTTTGGCGGCGGTCCCCGGCGGGGCGGCTGCTCCTGGGCGGCGCTGCGGGCGAGCGGGGCG